>CAKALU010000800.1:850-48426 GCA_916700995.1 Hozukius guyotensis
AGACATCTGGTTAGAATTACAAGACTATAGGTGTGTTCAGACCATAGACTGTATATAAGAAGTGGACGTAGTCACCGTGACGTCACCCAGTGGTTTGTAGACCGCCGTTTTGAAGCCTTGAGTTTGGCATTTTGGCCGTTGCCATCTTGGTTTTTGGCTGTTGCCATCTTATTTATTGGCAACCAGAAGTGACACGAGAAGGTGGAGCTAAGAAAAACCGAATGCTGAATAAGACATTTTTTAGACGACCAAAATGTTACAATTAACTTTCACAAACTGAAAACACACTGTGAAAGGGTTAAAGTTGTAAGACGAAAACACGGACAACTTCCAGACCGTGCAACGCTGTGGTGGCAACCTGTCAATCACAGGGTAACCACGCCTTAAAGCATACCACGCTTTATCGTCTAGTTCACTCTAAATAGGACCATAATTTACTAAATGAACATCATGCTGTATTGATGAAGACTTGAAACTAGAGATTGAGACCATAAACTCATGTTTACAATGTTTACTGAGGTAATAAATCAAGTGAGAAGTAGGCTCATTTTCTCATAGATTTCTATGCAATCAGACTTCTTTTTGCAACCAGAGGAGTCGCCCCCTTCTGGTCATTAGAAAGAATGCAGGTTTAAGGCACTTCCTCATCGGCTTCATTTTTCAGAACCAGAGGTTGCCAGTGTGCCTGTGTGTTCGTGTTCAGCTCAGCTTCTCACTAAACTCACTGGACACTCTAGTTCTTTCTGTTGTCTCTGTATGTTTATGAATCAGATTCATAAAGCCATATTTTTTGCTTAAGTTGGATCATTTTTCAACACTTGGAGATGCGTCCTCACATCAATGTGCGCAGCTCCGGGTGAATTTGTGTGTAATCACGTCTTTCCATTTTGTACGCAATCCCACTGCCTCTAAAATTAGCTTTGCCTCACACCAGTAAGACTCCTTAGCCACACTAGCAGCTCTGTGAGGTTATGCTAAGGTTGCCAACTTTCTCACTACCAAATAAGGGAAAAAAGGTGGCGTGTCACAATACAAGGTGCCACGGCGGTGTGGGTATGGTGTTGTAATAATAATACATTTTATTCAGAGGCGTCTTTCAAAACACTCAAGGTCACCTTACAAGGCAGAGTTAAAAAATAAATAACAATGTAACAATAAATAATAAAATGAACAAAACAAATTTACAGTGTATAAAATCATTATGTACCGAGGATTCGTGGGAGGATAATGAGATGGATAATGATCAAAGTGAATATTCCAGTTTAAAAAGATGTGTTTTGAGATGAGATTTGAAAGCGGAGCGAGAGTCAATGTCACGGATGTCTGGTGGGAGGGAGCTCCAGAGGCGAGGGGGGGCAGAGCGGCTAAAGGCTCTAGACCCCGTGGTGGTCAAGCGGGCGGGTGGCGCAGTGAGGTGGATGGAAGAAGAAGACCTGAGAGTGCGGATGGGTGTGTTGATATGCAGGAGTTCAGAGAGCTACTGGGGAGCGAGGGTTATGGATGGCCTTAAAAGGTGAGGAGCAGAATCTTGAAATCAATGCGGTATTTAACCGGGAGCCAATGAAGATGCTGAAGGACAAGAGTGATGTGATTGATGGAGGGGGTTGTGGTGATGATGCGAGCGGCAGAGTTCTGGACCAGTGGAAGTTTGTGGATGGTCTTGAGAGGGAAACCAAAGAAAAAGGAGTAACAGTAACCAATGCGGGATGTAACCAGAGTGTGAAGCAGAATAGCGGTACTGTTGATGTGTGAGGGACGGATGAAGGCGTTGTGTGAATATACAGTATTCATTTTTTTTTTCAATTGGAAAGGCAAAAAATTTGCACATTCTATTTAATATAAAACTGTATTATTTAGTATAATTATAAAGCTCATGTAAATAAACCTCAGAATAAACGGTCGAAGAAATCACAATTTGGACCATAACTGCAAAAAACTAAAACATTTCAAATACAATAGAGGAAAAGTGGAACATCGTGACTCCCAATGTCTACTTTTTTCCATGGATATTTTTTGCTGCTCTTGACTGATTCCAGCAGTCCTTTGTCATTCTGCACAGCCAGAGAGTAGTCCTTACATGACAAGTCACAGTTCACAGATGTTTGAAGTTCATTTTTTGATCAGCTCCGTGCTGACATTTGCATTATCTGCTGCATATGCTGTGATATGTCTGATATCCAGTTCATGCTTTTCCAGACAGTTCACCAGAGCTTGATGTAGGCTATGCCATTTGCAAGTTCCATCACTTGTCTTCATAGAAGTCAAGCAACTTGCGCTGCACTCCCATCAGATACAGAGAAATATCTCACGCACACTGGGAACATTTCCATCGGTGGCAGCTGAGAAATACACAGGCTCACCTTCGGTCAGGGACAGAACGTCCAAAATATCTCGCACAATTTTTGGTCCTAAAACACTCATTGTAATCATCTCAGATTTTGTTCTTCCCAAGGGTATCTTCTTCTCAACATTTGAGTCATCAAACAGGACAACATTGAGCTTAACAAGACAGTCTGTCCTGTTGTAGCTGAGTCTGTGTTTAACCGTATGGTACACATGCGAGGCTTCATTTGCAGCGATTTTGTCACAAGTGTTTCTGGGATTTTTAGTCCCTGGAACTACTTTTAAAGGAACTAAAAGGTTCCTTCAGCCCACTGTTGTCTGCGTTTCCACCGTTATCTAAAGACCTGCTAAGATGTGCCAAATTAGTCTGCTGACGTATGAAAAAGCAACATGACATGGGCTGCTGGCGGTCACAGCAGTAAACACACTCTGCAGCCAGCAGTTCAGTGTGTCCGCCCTTTTCATCTTACAAAAAAATAAACCTTTTCTTTTTTTATTAGATGAAACAGGCGGACACACTGAGTCGAGAGGCCGACAGCAGAGCCTAACTTTACTTTTAATGTTATCAAACAAAGAGAAATGCTCTCCGCTTGTCCTAGAATGGTCCTAAATCAATACTAGAACGCTTCCTTGTTTTATAAATGAAGTGGTTTGAAGCAGCGGTGCTATGTGTGTGTTTTACCATTCAGCAACGGTCATCGCTGCAAACTCCACCCCGAAAGTTCCGGCACTTTCAGAAAATACTATCCACCGACCAGGGCCTTTTTGGGGCCCATAAAATGTCCCCGTAACTTAATATTAGACCCTGGTCCTTGCGGTCAAAATGCAATGAGTTCCTCAACAGGTTCTTAGTTCCGAGGGATGTTCCTGTGGTGTAAACGGGGCTAAAGAATTCACCGATAGTGCTTGCACCTTTAGTTATTGTGGCTGTCCTGTGCAGTTCTGTGGAAGCATGCTGAGTTAGGTCATTTCTCACTTCCATGGCCAATTGAGAATTCCTGACTGCATAAAGTACAGAAGGCACAGCTGACGGGCTTAACCCACATCTTTTTTTTGCTTTCCATTGTTTGTTGTAGCTACACAGTCAGCTCTTTTTTGTAGGTTAATCCATATTTGCACATGCCAAACCGACCGAACAACACCAGACATCAACAAAACGTTTTCTTTTTTTTTTTTGGCAGGAATTTGCACATTTACGCTATACACAACTAAAGCACATGAGGGGGCCTGTGATCGGAGGACAGGTGATCTCACTTGTGATGTGTTCAGCACATCAGCGCATCTGTACAGCTGTTGTATCAGATCTAGGATCTGTAAGAGTGTCTGCTGGACAGAGCAGAGAAGCAGACAATATGGGAAAAGGGAGGTTTTTTGTTTTGGACAAACCAATTCAGCCCAAAATAGGGGACGACCGGCTGATATAGGACAGTTGGCAACCCAAGGTTGCACTTGGGCACTATGCTAACGTTCATGCAGGTAGGTTTACCATGTTCACTGTCTTAGTTTAGGGTTTCTAATTAGCACTAAACATGTAAACAAGTAAAGCTGAGGCTCATGGGGATGTCAATAGTTTATAGCCTCTGACAAATTAACATTTTGACCTGATGCTGGTGCTGGAAGAAAAGTTAAGTGATCACCAATTAAGTCGCAAATCCAATGAACACGACTTTGAGGCGCGTCGCCTGCAAAGTCTGCGAGGGTTTAGGCCTTTTCCACTGTCAAATCGTCAAATCCTAGATGGCTCTGTCACAGACATTTTGAGCCCTTTACGAACATTTTCCGTAAGTCTGCATTTCTGCACACTTTGCCTGAGGGAATTACCCACAATTCACCGTGTTGTGACATTAAACGCAGGGTTACCAGGGGAAGCCCAGAGGCGTAAAAAAAAAAAACGGCACATGTGTGTTCAAAAACACATGAAATCAGAGGAATGCAAGCATTAGACTATATTACATACCTGGTTTATTCAGCAACCGCTTCTTTTAATTTTGCTTAATGAAGTTTGAAGTAAATAGATTTTGACAGCTCCCTCTAGTCTCATAAGGCAAGAGCCTGGAAGATGTAGGCAGTAATAGGCAGTAAAAAATTTAAAATAAAAGACACAATTGCCGTCGTCAAAGTAACGTGATATGTCCCCGCAAAGTGCTGTCCCATTCATATTAATACCATTTCAAGCCCTTGCAGCCTCTCAACTCGACCATTTACCAGATGACGTAAGTCAAGTCCCTTAGGGTTCAGGTCTTAAGGCCTTAGGGGGGGACATTTGGATTGGGGCATTATAATTCATCCTGAAGGGGTTATGTCTGTACAAAATCTCATGTCAATCCAATCAACAGTTGTCCAAACATTTCCCTGAAATCCACAACTGTCAACCTCATGGTGGCGCTGGCGGAGAAATCAGAGCATCACCACAGTCATTAGGATACATCCTATTGCCTTCATACAGTAACAGACATGGAAATTGAAAGGAAAATCTATCACAGAAGCCAGTAAATTAGCATGGAGGCATATGAGCATAATTATAGAACATATTGCATCCAGAAAACTCTTGCTCAGAGCTGTGCCGAGTGCTTTCAAAGGTCACACTGATCTGAGGGGAAGCTTTTAACTGGATGATAGCAGATGTAAACAAACAGTGTTGGCCATTCATTATGGAAAGCTACTTTGATTTGTCTGATGAATGTTTTGTGCATGACAATGTACTGAGGGCCCAGAATCTGTGGGAATTGAAAAAAAAAAAAATGTTGTTTGTGTTTGTTAAAAAACAAGTACCCTGTGTTAAATAATGGGCTCATAAAGTATGTGTGGGAACCGACAATGAAGACTGCATGTCTCAGTGAGTGTTCCTGAATTATTAGGGAAGAAAATGAGGTGAACTACAACGAAACCACAAGCCGTATACTGCTGCCTTTGTCCCTTCTAAACCCGATTAAACAATCATAATCAAATTTCAGTCCAAATTGGGAGGAAACTATCCAAATAGGCGATAAATTGCCTTTAACCTTTGAAAGAAACAAGGGAAAAACTGTCCCAGGCACATACCAGCTGTAATTGAATAAACATTGTAAAAGACACTAAATTAATTCACGTGGCTGGATACTTCCAAGGCTTTGACCAATATTCTGTTTCTATAAAGACTTCACAGTTTTCTGACCACAGAGAGTGGAGTAGAAGCACTTGAATGTTAAAAAGAAGATTTAATGCGGTTAGGATAAATAGGTGCAGAGGGAGTGGTTATGTAGCTGAGGATATTGCCAAATTATTTTTCATTACGGTACTAAGAAAAAGCTGTCACAGAGAGTGTTTCCCTTGCTGGATTTCTATTTGTGATTAAAGTGGTAAAACAAAATATGACAGATACAGATGCATACAAAAGCATTAAATTTAAGTATTTTTTCAACCTGGGTTTCAAAATTGTGGCCATTCCGACTGTACATTTGGGGAGACAGCACAAGCATCCCAAAGCTCACATTTTACATACAAACAGGAAGTAGCTTCCTTAGCTGTAGCTAACTGCATAGGGATCTATATACGGGGCAACCAGTCAGCTAACAAACTACCAATTCATATGTAGTAATACCAAACATTTGCACTTATCGCTTCATATATAGTAGATTTTACTTCAACAGAGGTAAACATAGATTACGAAAATGTCCTGAAAGGCTTTAACTGCTTTAAATGGGTGTTTATCCAACACATTCTCACTCCCAACTCGTCAAATACCGCCGCTTGGTCAGTGTCCCTCGACATCGGAGACCGACGCATGGGGTACCCCTAGATGGACCGGGGACGGCGTGTCAATATTGGCTCGTTACATGCATAGTGTACTTTCAAAATAAACTTCCGTTTTCACAGGAAGTTAAGTTAAGGCAACACAACCACTTAGTTAGGTTGACCTTAACTTCACTAACTAATGACTCACGTGACTCTCGGGGCTGGCGATACTGAACGACTGACGTGACAAAATAAGTCAACGTTACTTTTAGTTTCACACGGGACACGAACACCGGTCTCCTGGTTGAAATTCATGTTCGTTTGACCCATCCACCACCTACCTTGACGGCCCGAATGGACTCTCACATTATTAATACTACACCACTTGATCTGACAGTTGAATAATACCACGGGTGGGTTCACATTGGAGTTAGTTGAAAGCCCGGTTCGTCACATACTGTTACTAAAGTGTGCTTCCGTGCCAAGGGGCACTGAGCAATTGGCGCTGACCAACAGGCGGTATTTGACGAGTTGGGAGTGAGAACGGGTTGATTAGACTGGCACAGCCTGATTTGCTTTTTTTCCTGGTCATTCCACACACACACACATAGCGGGAGCATTTAATGGTCCCATATGTGCTGGCACTCAGCAGATCTAAATGTGTGTGTGCCGGTTGGTCAGTGAGGTGATGCAGCGGTCTGTCCTGGAGGTCTAGAGGGGATGCAGGTGGCGCGCCATCTGCCGTGCCACCGTATTAGGATGGTATCTCGCCACCTGCTCGGTGGAGTTCAAAACACCCCGCACACACACACACACACACACACACACACACACATCCACCAATGCACACACTGATATACACAAACACGCAGAAGCCTGTGGGGGGGAGAAGAGATGAAAAATCCTCCCCATCAGTCTTACACTGAGACCTGGGGACCCAGACCTGGAGACCGTGACCATACATCTGACCGCATGACCCTGGGATACAGATGCACTCCCGGGCCACACACACACACACAGAAGCACACACATGCACGCTTTCAAATTGTTCTTTACATCCTCATTTTAGTTTTCCTCTCCCCGTATCTAAAGCAATGCTGCGGCTCAATGTGTTTCTAAATGTGCTTATTTGAATATCACTGCTATCTCTAACCACCTCATTCTTGGCCTCCGCAGCACACGGATAATACACGCCATCAAAATCCTGACACGTGGGTGCACGTTTGTGGGCGTACGGTTATGTGCCACCACAATGTCACCGTATTAACCAGATCAGAAGCACAATGAATAAATAGGTCAACTCGAAACCCTTTAGTGCCAATTTAGAGACTGATGAAAGGGCGTAGGAAGGCATGTATCATTATAAACCTCATTAAATGGGCCAGCGTCTGTCCCAGAGGCTGGAGCAATGATGTTGTAAAAATGTTATCGATGTGGTCGTAATATGAGCGACGGTGCTCATTATGCATGTGATGATAAGTAGCCCGAGATGCTGACACATTTAGGTGTATTTTACGCTCTGTCCTATTATCAAACAGCGTAGTTTGTCTTTAATGGTCCCCTGCGGGCCTTTGCATTTCACACATCACTGTTATAGAAGCATGTTTACGGAGAAAAAAAATGTCTCTTTTTGCTTTGTACAAAGTCCTCCGCTTCCATGTGCTGTAGATGAATAAACTAACGTCCTTGGATACTTTTGCAACATTTAGTGCACTCCAGCAGTTTTTGCCAGGGTGTGTTCTAATTAACATTTTCCTGCTTATCTTCTTACTATCTGTATGTCCACTAAATCTAATGACTGACAACCCCAGAGAAGGGGTGTGGACTTGCAATCAATAACGGGCATACTGTATAGGAATAGTAATGTGAAGTGAGGAAATCTTTTGGCACATTAAGGCGCGTTTATGAAGCCTTTGTTTGTAACTGGAAAATATATCTCTTTTGAAATATTTCTCATATACATCTATAAGCAAGAAATGCAACATAAACACCTATACCTAAAATGGTTTTTAAGTTGTGATGGCACAAACACAGAGCTAGACTGTTGATTACAGCACTAACTCTTCATGTTGGGGTGTGAAGAACATTACAGCCTCTAGGGGCTGCTAGTGGGGCTTTAGACCTTTTAGTCCTGTTGCACATGTGCAATATACAGTATTTACAGTTTGTATCATTCACTTTGGCTCAATTCTTGCATGAGAATTATTTTTTTTTTCTAAACAAATAAGCTCAAATCTCTGAACAATTAGTTTGTTGTTCACAAAAAATTAGAATTTCTCATTTATTCAGGCAAACTGTGCACAGGAGGAAGTGCGATTGTCTACAATTGGCGCAATAACCACTCGTGCATGTCTTGCTGATCAAAACTGATGAGATGATTATCAGTGAATTTGTCGTCCTGTTCACAACTTCTAAACATTCTTTCATCATTTGAGCCATCACATGCAAAATGATCCATTCAATTATCAAAATCTGGCATACATACATGTATATTCCATAAATATATATGAAATGGTGTTACGTACCGTGAGGAGGTACAATTTGATGTTTGTTATTACTGAACTACTGCAGGTTTGTTTGTTTTTTGGCATGGTGTTATTTTGTGGCAAATTTTCTGTTCACTGTAAATGACGTTACATGAAAGCTCAAAGGTGAATTTATCTATTATTAATACATGTAACACATTGCTACACAAGTATATTTACTGTATAAACACACATGTACATATCCTTATTCTGTGTACTAAGGTATTGTACAGTATTGACACTTCCAAGTAAACTTTTATCTACTGTTGAAATGGGAATCTAAACAGCTCCGCTAGGCAGAACTGACATTCTGGTATAGAACAGTAAATAGTCGGTGTCAACAAAAAAGTAGAACAAAACAGAAATTTGTATAGAAGAAACATTTCGAGTGTTTACTGCCATGGTGAAAAAAACATGTACGGCTCACACGATGACAAAACAACTTTTCATTTTGGTGTCATTGGCCAATTTACTGAAACAATAACTAGATTTTGAAGCATGATGAAGTGTTTTGGGCGAGTTACTACCTTTTGCAAACATGCAACAGAGTTGTGATGCCCCCATCAAACAGTTGTGACAGTAGTACTTACAGTTTAGAGAATGTTAACTGTGACTGTTTCAAAAAATGAGCCAAAGCAAATTGAGAAAAACTAAAATACAGTCATTGTGTCAGTAAATTGGCCAATGGCACCAAAATGAAAAGTTGTTTTGTCATTGTGTGAGCTGTAGTGGTCAAAATGTTAAGATGTTTTTTTCTTCAACATGGCAGTCAACTGGAAATGTTTCTTTTATACAAATATGTGTTTTGTTCATTTTGTGGACTTCTTCTATACCAGAATGTCAGTTTTGTCTAGCTGAAGGCTGTTGTACAAGGTGAAAGTTTAATGAGAAAAGTCAAAACTATGTGCTACAATACTGTATACACAGAAACTGGATATAGACATGTGTGTTAACAGTGAACATAATTGTGTAGCAATGTGTTACATGTATTATAAACAGATAATTCACATTTGCGCTTTCATGTAAACAGAAAATTTGCCACAAAATAACATCCATGCTAATAATTAAAGCCAAAACCTGCAACAATAAAAAAAAAACACTGAGGTAGTTCAGTAAAAAAAACATCAAATTGTACCTCCTTGCAGTACGTAACACAATGTCATAGATATGTTTGGAATATACATATATGTCTGACAGATTTTGATAATTGAATGGATCATTTTGCATGTGATGGCTCAAACGATGAAAGAATGTTTAGAAGTTGTGAAGAGGACGACAATCTCATTGAGAATCAACTCATCAGTTTTGATCAGCAAGACATGCTGTATGTAGGTGGTTACTGTGTGTGACTATTGTACTATCTCTTTTGCACAAATGTGCCAAAATGTGCAATTTGCTTGAATGAATGAGAAATTCTAATCTGTTGTGAACAACAAAATAATTGCCAAGAGATTTGAGCTTTTTGTTTTGAAAAGAAAAAAAAAAAATTCTCATACAAGAGTTGAGCCGAAGCGAATGAGACAAACTGTTAACAAAGACAATAGCAGCTATAGCCAACAACCACTGTGATGAGTAATCTGGAGTCATGCTATTTTCCAACCCGGACCTTATTAAAATGTTCTTCACCATCATTTCCAATCATGCATAGCACAAACTCACTGATATCTTTATTAGAGTGGAACTCACCACTCTGCTGCAGCTTCTCACTGGGAGCAGTAATACAGTATTTCTCAATTATTTACACACGATTTCCGAAAGCGTACCTCATATTCTAAGAACTCTACGCACAAATCCAAAAACACACACACACACACAAAAGACACAAATCTCCTGCAAAATGAAACTCTGCCTTCAAAACAATGCGATCTCTTCTCATAATGGTATTTTGTGTACAAATGACGCACACACCGTCAGATGAATAGACGTGTCTTAGAACTAGTTGAACACTGATGTGCTCAATTTAAAACACTGCCATGAAAGGAAAACATTGTTATGAATGCCTATGGATGAGTGAGAAGTTCTAATCTGTTGTGAACAAAAAACTAATTGTTCAGAGATTTGAAGTTTTGAAATGGTTTTCATTGTTTTGAAAAAATTCAATATCGCCAAACCGAATGAGAAAACTGTAATAAATGCTTGTTTTTCAACATCTCATGCATACAGTACATGCTTTCATTCATCTATCTATCTATCTATCTATCTATCTATCCATCTAATCACCAAGTATAATTTTGGTTTTCATGTAGTTTTCATATGTAAAATCCCTGCAGTGAATATGCTCTCAGATGCAGAGTGCACAGAGCGCATTTAAGCAGTTTCACATCATTCAGATGCAAAGATACAGTGGGCTTTTTAGGAAATAATTACCAAGGTCTGGCCCTCGTAGTTGGCAACAGCCACGGCTCCTTGGGAAGAAATCAACAGTGTTTGTATGTATTGATTTTATTTCCCCACCCACCGTAGCGAGTAAGGGGAATCTGTCTGGAGTGAAACGGGCGAGCTCGCAGACAAACTGGGAGCTTTGTTCAATACGGTTAATAAGTTCAGAACACATGTACAGCGGGATTTAAACGGCTGTCTATGCAGATTACGCTTCACTAAACGTGACACAAAATAGACTTTAAAGCAGCATTGGGTAGAAATGGAGCAAATAGGATTAAAAAAGTTATCTTTATAAAACGGTCACTATATCCTGACGGTAGTACATGAGACAGATAATCTGAAAAACATCATGTCCCTCTTTGTCCTCCGGTGCTCCTAATGGCATCTGCAAGATTTCACAGACCGGAGGAAAACAACCAATCAGAGCAGAGCTCGAGCCTTGCCGTCTCTGACCATCTGTCAATCACTCGCAAACTCCAACCAAACGGTCGAACTAGGCAGCGCTGATCAAATATGAATTAATATTCTGTTACTGTAATGTCTATTTCTCGCCTCAAATGTTTTTAGAAACATCTTGTAATGTACTGTTTAGCTGTAAAATGAGAAAGTTTCTGACCCGGCAGCCGTGTTGAGAACAGTTGAAGAAATACCAAGCACCGCCCACTAGCCGGAGCACAGCCAATAGGAACGCTCTCTCTCTCTGAAATGACCTGTGATTGGCCACAGTCTCCAGTCAGGGGATAGATTTTCTACAGCCTGAAAACAGAGCCATGAGGAGGTGCAGAAGTCTAGTTATCTCTCAGAACACTTGAATTTCAATATGCTGAACAGTTATTATGGAATTTTTGTCCAATGATGCCAAAACATTTCTGCCTACTGAAGCTTTAAGAGGAGTGTTGATTGATACATTCATTCAAATGGAAGCGTATCTGTTCCATGAGACGCACATCAAACACTTCTATAAACACTTTTGACATGTATTGAGCGGGATCCGCCTAATAGTCGGCCGGTTTCATTGTCAACTTCCGTTAGTGCTCACTTCTGTTGTGTTGTGGCTTTTGCATTTGTTCGCCCCTTCTCAGCCACCGTACTACAGTACAACAGAGTACAGCACAATACAACATAACAGATACAATGCAATAAAATACATATTAATACATTACAAAAATAGCAGATATGTAAAAATAATGAGAGTATGTAACAACAGTGCCAGAAATGAGGTACTATGATTACTCATAATTGTATGTTTAGTTTGCTTTAAGCAACAGAAAGAGGACTATGGATTTTGTTCCCCATCAGTTACATTAGCTTAAGGAAGGGAATCCAATATAGCCAGTATGAACAGGAGGAATGATTAAAGCAAGCAAAACCTGTTTCAATGTCCACATGGACACCTGACTATTGTTTTAAGGAGAGACACTGAAGAAACAGTATGTTCTTGTCCACCTATCTCTAACTGATTATTATGATTAATAGGGCTGATCATGCGTTTTACATCACGGGCCAAAGATTTTGATCTCATTTTCAACAATGGGAAGCTTGCGACATATTCAATCAGGCCTATCATTTCTACCAATTAGCTATCTAATCAACAATTAATTGACTTTGTTTTGCACATTTTCCCCGTACTGGCAAAGAAGATATTAATGAAAGCTGAATGGAAGCATGGCTTGTTGCTCTCTTTCGATCAGTGGAACACACAGTCATGTCTTGTGAGCTTTCTTTTTTTGAAATTTAGATTGAAACGGATTATCGCAGACCTAAATTATTACTTTGCAACTACAGTTTTTCTCAATTGTTTACACACTTAAGGCCCAGACACTAAGCCAAAATCAAAGAACAAGCGGCGATGAAGGCCGACTGTTGCGTCGCCTCACTATGCCTTTGTCTTGGCCGAGAAGTTGCATTTGAACACACCGCAAGGACTACAGCCGACGGCCAGTTAGCACGTACGTTCCTGCGCCTGCGTGACAGGAAATAACTCTCCACAGCGGCAGGCCTCGGTAATCTGTATTTGTCATTCAAAAAGGGAAACCGGAAGGCCGAGGACGGCGGATATACAAGCCGTTGTTAGGATACGTACATGAAAAAAATCAACGTTTGCCAAACCATTTTCACACCACTCTCACTCACCACTTAGCTTCATTCCAGATAGTCATGTCGAAAATATCCGTGCATTGGAATGATCAGATGAGATAAAAAATGAGAAGAGCCTTCTCTGTGACTTTACTCGTTTGCTTGCTTTCCTCACTTACGTTTCTTTACTTGTGCACTGATTCGTTTGAGCTGATCAGGCAATCAGAGTGATTTCCCTCACTGACGGGCGCTGCCGCCGATTCAACATGCTGACTCGTCCGAAAAAACCGTCACACGGGCAGACTAGAGCCGACGGTGCAGGACACACCGCAAAAACTCGGCCGACAGACGCTCACGGACGGCCCCAAACTGTCCGACGGCCGATGTGTCAGGGCCTTTACAGTGGTACTTGAGACACAATGACCACAACTTGCAACTCATGTTCCAACCCCCTGAACTAATTCTGCTAAAATGCAAGCACATGTAATGCTTTACACTCAGATTGAAGTTCTGAGCCACACTTTTCCCTTCATTTGGCCCAATCTTCAAGGATAAAATCTCTCAAGTTCACATGGAACACACTGCCATTCAAAATGTTAAACTTCAATGTCCTGCTATCCACTCTGACTCCTCACATGGGCAAACACATGTTGTACAATTGTTCCACTCGTAATCAGAGCTTTAGCAATTAAAGGGCCACAAGTGAGCTCTTGTGTTTTTTGTAGCAATGGATGAGACATAAGAGAGAGAGGCATAGCAAAAGGAGCGAGAGTAAGAGGAGGAGGACGTGGAAGAGGAAGAACAAGGAAGGGAGGGAAAAGGTTTTTCTATTGTTTATTATGTATGTAGAACACTTTGTGTTTGTTGGGATGTACACAGTATTTTGTTCATATTACAGAATATTTGTGTTTCTATATATGAGTACAAACACATTTTACAACAGACTTGTCCTTTTATGTTGCACACTGCCGAAGAGCAGCTAAACAAATTTTCATTCAAATTCATACTAGAGTTGTCCTTTCATAGTAGTGTTTTACATTGAGCACGTCAGTGTTCAACTGGTTCTTAGAAAATGTCTATTCATCTGACAGCGTGTGCGTCATCTGAACACAAAATACCATTTTGAGAAGAGATCGCATTGTTTTGAAGGCAGAGTTTCATTTTGCAGGAGATTTGTGCCTTTTGTGTGCGTGTGTGTTTTTGGATTTGTGCGTAGAGTTCTTAGAATATGAGGTACGCTTTCAGAAAACGTGTGTAAACAACTGAGAAATACTGTATTACTGCTCCCAGTGAGAAGCTGCAGCAGAGTGGTGAGTTCCACTCTAATAAAGATATCAGTTAGTTTGTGCTATGCATGATTGGAAATGATGGTGAAGAACATTTAATAAGGTCCGGGTTGGAAAATAGCATGACTCCAGATTACTCATCACAGTGGTTGTTGGCTAGAGCTGCTATTGTCTTTGTTACAGTTTTTTCTCATTCGCTTTGGCTCAATTCTTGAATGAGAATAAGTTTTTTCAAAACAATAAGCTCAAATCTCTTGACAATTAGTGTGTTGTTCACAACAGATTAGAATTTCTCATTCATTCAAGCGAATTGCAAGTGTTTGGCACACGTGTGTTACGTACTGTGAGGAGGTACATTTTGTTTTTTTGTTTTTTTTACTGAACTACTGTATGTTTTTTCATAATTGCGGGTTTTTTAAATGTTTTATTGTCATGGATTTCTTTTTGTGGCAAGATCGAAGGTCGAAACCCCGACCTTCCGATTGGTGGGCGACCCGCTCTACCTTTGAGCCACTGGTAGAGTGGTGAAACACATTGCTACACAATACATTTACTGTAAACACAATATCCTGTTTCTGTGTATACATCATTGTACAGGATTGACTTTTTCCAGTAAACTTTGACCTACTGTTGAAATGGGAATCGAAAAAGCTCCGCGCTATACATGTTCAGCTAGACAAAACTGGCATTCTGGTATAGTGCATTAAGAAGTCAGTGTCAACAAAACAGAGATTTCTATATAAGAAATATTTCCAAGGCTGACTGCCATGGTGAAAAAACATGTGGACAATATGACCAGTAGGGCTGACACGATAACAAAACAACATTTTATTCAATTTACTGACACAATAATTAGGTTTTAGAGCATGAATGAAGTATTGTGGGTGAGTTATTACCTTTTGCAAACATGCAACAGAGTTGTGATGCCCCGTGAAACAGTTGTAACAATTGCACTTACAGTATGGAGAACATTAGGACTGTTTAAAAAAAATGAGCCAAAGCGATTGAGAAAACCTTAAATAAAGCTAGATAAGAAAGACCCCTCTAGCTTCAGTTTTGGATGTGTCAGGGAAGGCGTGTCAGTTTCCCCTCATTACATGCACACTGTCTTTTCAAAATATACTTCTGTGTTCACAGAAAACATTTAGTTTCCGCTCGCTACATGCATACAGTGTATTTTCAAAATAAAGTTCCATGTTCACAGAAAACATTTTTATTTTCTGCTCGTTACATGCATTGTGTCTTTTTAAAATAAACCTCTGTGTTCGCAGAAAACATTTAGTTTACGCTTGTTACATGCATACAGTGTCTTTTCAGAATAAACTTCCGTGTTCATAGAAAACATTTTTATTGTCTGCTCGTTACATGCGTTGTGTCTTTTCAAAATAAACCCCTGTGTTCGCAGAAAACATTTAGTTTGCGCTTGTTACATGCTTAGTGTCTTTTCAAAATAAACTTCTGTGTACACAGAAAGCATTTAGTTTTCGCTCATTACATGCATAGTGGCTTTTAAAAATAAAGTTTTGTGCTCGCAGAAAGCATTTAGTGTCCGCTTATTAAATGCATAGTGTCTTTTCAAAATAAACTTCCGTGTTCATAGGAAACATTTAGTTTCCGCTCGATACATGCATAGTGTATTTTGAAAATAGTTGCAAATAAACCTCCAACATACTTTGATTTTAGGTTTACTTGGTTAGGTTTAGGAAAAGATCGTGGTTTGGGTTAAAATAAGTACAATAAGTATGCTTGTTCCATAACTTAAATACGTGGCGTTAGTTGAAAGAACAGTGTTTAACATTTTGGAGTCTCCATTGGTAGAATATAATATGTTTTCTTTATTGTATAATCACCTGAATATAATAATCGTTGGGTTTTTGTTACCTTAGAGTGAGCCGTTTATATCTACATCTCTTCTCTACATTGGAGTTAGTTGAAAGCCTGACGCGTCCCATACAGATGCTAAAGGGTGCGTTGGTATTAGATGCCGAGGGGCACTGACCACACGTCAGTATTTGAGGAGTTGGGAGTAAGAATGGGTTGTTTAAAAATGAAATGTAATATTACTGTACAACCATTTGTGGGTCACTGTCTGAGGGCTCTTACTGTCATACAGATATACAGTTTTCATCAGCCTAAAAATTTCACACAGATATTTTTAAAAGGAGTTGCCAAAAGCATCTCTTCTGACAATATCATTATTGAGGTTTATGGGGCACACTGATATTTTGAGTGACAGGATTAAAACACGCTATTTTTAGAAATATGCAGCCACAGCCGATGGCCATGGAAAAAAGAGGGAAACTGGGGTGATAATTTCAGCAACCACAGGCTCACTGTGCAACTTAACTGCAAGGCTGAGCTCAGATACAGTATTTATTTTCCAACAGTTGTGTTTTAGCCAACACAGTGTGGGCTGCGCTGGCTCAAGGGTTTCAACGGTTGTTGGCATTTCACACTGTGACATTGCACATTATCAGAAAGTCAAAAGCCTAATATGTAGGGACTTTCAATTGGTTATGTGGGGGCTTGTTTATTCATACTAATGATAAATGCATACAGCAACATGTAATTATAAGGTGTTTGGGGTTAAATTATAATGTAAAAATTGGCTCCACCAGCTTCAACATTAAAATGCTGCTTACTGCATCAGTAATACAAATGCAGTGATCCAGCTATTTAACAAATATGATATAATCTAATTTTATAATAATATAAAAGACTAATAATATAACACTTAGTACTTAATGGTGCCTTTACTCTCCATATCTAATACAGTGTGCTGTCAACAATTTCATGTTGTAATTACTGCTACTTTTGCTGAAGCAGAACAATTAGTAAACAAATCATTGACTTATCACCTTAAAAAAAATGTTACAGCTAATGTGAAAGAAGTCTATTTACACATCCAGCAGACATAGAGAGACATTAGCATTCATGTAGATGTGTGTTTCTGTAGCTTGATGAATTCTTGAGGAAAATCTCTGGGTTTAGTTGCTTACTGTGTCTGCTGTTTGGTGCTGCAGGCAGTGGGCAGTTTGGGCAATGTAACATCAATCACATTTAACAATAGTCATTTGATCCATTGTTAATATAAAAAAAAACATTGATTTGTGTAGCTTTAAAGGTTAGTAATATTTGAAAGAAACAAACAACATACCTCAGTAGTTTCCGTAAATAGCTGGGTGCTGTAGTTTTAAGCAAACGTTACTCAAATAGGAGTAATCTTTTGTTGTTGGGGGCTATAATCAACTGCAGATTTCATGCGCAAGTATTGAGGGCAGCAGGACGGTGTATGTGGGGTCGACTAAAACTGCAGGGACCTCGTTCATGGCAGTGAAGGAGATTTTGACCCAGTGCAGCAGTGAGGTTCATTGATTTGTTGTTGCAGTTTTTTTTGCGATTGCTTACACAGTTGTTGCAGAATTTGACTAGTTGTGTCAAAACTCTATACACAAGCCAACACTTGGAGATAAACATCTCACTTCTATGTCAAAATGAAACTCTCCAATCAAAACCTAACAATCCTTTTTTTGAAATGGCATTTTTGCAACAAAATGATACACACATGCACCATTTGAATTGCTGTTTCAAAGCAGCAACATTACACTGATGTAATTATTGGGGCTGTCAATCGATTACATTTTTTAATCGCAAATAATCACATGATAGTCCTTAGTTAATTGTCACATATCACATATTTTGAGGTCAGATGTCAAGGGACCCCTTTGAAATTGGCCGTGCCAGTTTGTCCTTGCCAAAATTTAGCGCAACTTAGGAGCGTTATTTAGCCATTAAGCCAACATGGTTGGTACCAATGGATTACTTAGATTTTTCTAGTTTCACATGAAGCCAGTATTTCCACTCTAGCTTTAAAACTGAGCCCACTGCAACCTCCGAAAGACCGAATAGAGTTAATGAATTTAGTGGCGTTAAAATGCATTTGCATTAACGCGATATTATCACGTTAACTTTGACAGCCTGTCTATAGTATTTTGTATACCTTTTTTAATTTTCTCATACAGGCTTCTGTGAATGATTGTTCCAGTACAGTAGATCAACTGACATTTCATTGAACAGAAAAAATGTATACAGCTTTATTTTTTACAATTGTAGGTTTTTACAACAAAAAAAACAGAAAAAACAAAAAAAACAAAGGAATGTACAGTGCAGAAATCAATACAATGTTACTGTAAAGTCACTGAAACAAAAATAATTATAGTAAAATTACAGTGCAATGGTAAACAAAAAAAATGGTATTGTAAGGGATGGTAGATGGTTTTAGATTCCACCTTCTGTTAGGGTCTGGCCACATCACCATCAAAATCACCCCTAATCTGCTTCTTTGTTCTCGTCCTCTTCCTCGTCCTCTTCCTCTCTCTTCCCTTTCCTCTTGCTCATACTGCCTCCATGTTTGCAAAGTTCTCACAAAAGAGGTGAGCTTACCTAAGGCCTATTTGTAGTGCTAAGGCTCAGACTGTTTGGTGTTCAATTAGCGTGCGTTGCCAATTCGTGTTTTGCATTTTGAATAGAAGTGTTTTCCCAACAATTGCAAAAAATAATTCATTCTTAAACGTGTGTGTCTAATGTAAGAAACAGTGTGTAGTGTTTTGAAAAAAAAAGTTTTGTGGAATTACAAACAAAGTGCCAAGCAGGAAATGTGTTTGTACTTCTGGTGCCTTTGTTAAAGGTGTGGTTGCAAACGTTAAGGTTTTGATGCTTTTGTAAGCATTCACTTTTAGTGTGTAAGCAATTGCAAAAAAAAACCTGTAATAGTTTTTTGGACCACAATAGAAGTAAATGGCACAGAAAAAGCTATGTCAGGCTTTGGCTGCATAGGAAATACTTGTTAGATGGATCAGTCGATTGTTGGTTTTGGTCTTTTCATGGGATTTTGTGGACAATAAGAAAAATCCCAAATCAAAGTCTGGTACAATATTTACTGCTTGTCTACATGCAGCATACAGCCATTCCAATACAATGACATGTTTGCAAATTTGTTACAGGCTACTATAGATCTTAAGAATGGGTAACACTTTATAATAACCAGCATTTATAAATGGTAAATTGATAGTGAATTAAACTTAGTTAATGGTTATTTTACGGTTGACAAACGATTAAACGATAATTAATAATGTTTACTAATGATTAGTAACGCCATCATTTGTTATTTTAACAGTTCATTGTGGCACATATAACATTTTATATACTGTATATATAAGTATTTGTTAATAATTGGAAATTATTTGTAAACCTTTAAGATTTTTTTGTAAAACTGCAAACCACTTTGTTAATGGTTAATAATTAGTTTGTAAACATTTATAAACATTATTTGGGTGACTATTACAAAGTTGCAACTGATGGTTATAATATCTTATTACACGGCTGTGTTGAATACTCGATTCTATTTGGTCTGTAATTTCTTTATAGCAGACCGTTGCTATCGGCGGAGTTCTGATGTCGGTCTCTAACGGACCGTTTTTGTGTCACATTATTGATTTCTTAAGTAAGTAGCTGTGTAATAAGCTTCGCATTGGTTTTTTTTTCCACAACAATCACCACAACAATAGATTATCCCTTATTTGTTAAATGGTAAATAAATACTTTCTAAAGCATCTATAAATATTATTTAGTAGGGCTGGGACGATTCACCTATCTCCCAATTTGATACCATCACGATACTTTGGTGCTGCTTCAATAAGTATTACTATTTTTAAGTGTTGTGATTCTACAAGTATTGTGATTAGATATTATGATTTATTGCGATTTTTTTGTTAACCATTTTAACACTAGATCTTGTGAAAAAGTTAAGTCATACACTTCTAGGGACTTACACATTGATGTACATAAATATAACCCTTATATCCATTTAACAACCCCAGCCTCTGAGGTGATTATAGTATATTTTGATTTAATGAAAGGTCTTTCAATTAAAGTAATTTACAGCTTGTTCAATATATATGCAGTGCATATCAAAAGGAAAGTTTGACCCACATTAGTCTCTCCTCACCTCTCCACCCAGGCAACGGTGGCATCAAAGCCTCATCTCAAACTTGTATCACAAGTTTGTTATATCTGAGCTGTGCTGTATCCGATAAATCGTCATCCGCAAACTCGTCGCCCAACACACACACATAAGACACCACAGCCACACACTCAGGCGCACACAAACAAGATAAGTTGCTTCCTGGTGCGGCGGTGGCCTCCTGCCCGCTCGGTCAGAATTGATGTCAGAGTGGAGCCCTCTCACCGACCCCTGCCTTAATTGAAGGAAGCCGGTGAACAAGTGGAGCGGAAAATTAGTTCTTCTTACCAGCCAGGCACACAGTCACACAGAAGTACAGTTTGAGTCACCCATAAACACAAACGCATTAACCACACACACACACTCACACACACACACACAAACAGCTGAGGATTTCCCTACCCCCGATGCCGTGACCGCATCCTGAACTTTGCTCTATTGGAACGTAATGATTGACATCCTCCTTAGCTAAGACCACCTGAGGCTCATTTAAAACACTCCACTGTACCAGTTCAGAGCTTTTAAAGTTTAATTAGACAAGGACCAGGCTAATAGAAAAATGATCAGTTAAGTCCTCTGGTATACCGATAAGGTTTATTGTGAGTTTCATGTCACCACAGTGAAATGTAATGCATTCTGTCAGGAGCCTAGCAGGGAACATTTGATATTTAAAGAAGAGGAAGATATGTCTGGACCTCGCAATGCAGTTTTATGTTGTGTTCTTAGTAGGGCTGTCAAAGGTGTTAACGCAAATGTGTTTTAACGCCACTAATTTCTTTAAGGCATTAACGCAACTTGTGATTTTTAGGTTGCAGTGAGCATAGGTTTAAAGCTAAAGCATCATATGAAAATAGAAAGCCTAAGGAATCCATTGGAACCAGCCACGTCATACTAGCTTGTTACTGGGACATGATGCATTCTAAAATTGTATGTGCCTTCCAGGTACATTTTGAACAGATAAAGAATGTGCGATTAATTAGACTAATCATGATTACCTATTGACAATCATGCGATTAATCGCAATTAAATATTCTAATCGATTGACAGCCCTAGTTTTTATCTGTTCAAAATGTTCCTTAAAAGGAGATTTGTCAAGTATTTAATACTCTTATCAATGTGGGAGTGGGCAAATATGCTTGCTTTATGCAAATACATGTATATATTTATCATTGGAAATCAATTAACACATAAAACAATGACCAAAATTGTCCAGAAACCCTCACAGGTACTGCATTTAGCATTAAAAAATATGCTCAAATCATAACATGGCAAACTGCAGCCCAACAGGCAACAACAGCTGTCAGTGTGTCAGTGTGCTGACTTGACTATGACTTGCCCAAAACAAAACTGCATGTGATTATCATAAAGTGGGCATGTCTGTAAAGGGGAGACTCGTGGGTACCCATAGAACCCATTTTTCATTCACATATCTTGAGGTCAGAGGTCAAGGGACCCCTTTGAAAATGGCCATGGCAGTTTTTCCTCACCAAAATTTAGCTTGAGTTTGGAGCATTATTTAGCCTTCTTTGCAACAAGCTAGTTTGACATGGTACCAATTGGTTGGTACCATTGATATTCCTTAGGTTTTCTGGTTTCATACGATTCCAGTATCTTCACTCTAGCTTTAAAACTGAGCCCGCTACAACCTTTAAATTGAAAGTTGCATTAACGCATTACAGAAAATGTAATGCATAATGTTATTATCGCATTAACTTCGACAGCTCCTAGTTTTTACATGTAGCTTCACTTCACTTGGTGTGGTTCACTTAAAATGAACCGCACCAAGACAGTTAGTTCATGGTCCACTTCATAGCATGCTCCGACTCTTTGCACATCACTCTGTGGTGATTACCTTCACTTCTCTATGGACTGTTACGAGTTATTCAGGGAATGTAGAAAATCTTTAACTCAGGTAAAGGGAGTTGAGACTGTATAAATGGCTCACATTCTTTCCCTTAGCCCTCCCTAATAGTCCCTTTACATGCAGTTTGCACTGAACTTTTCAACTTCCTACTAATTAGTCACCCTGTCTCCAGTCTTCAGCGATCAGCCATCATTTGCAGCAGCCACCTCGGCTGAATGCAGAAGTGCTTCTCTGACTGTGCTGAAAAATCTGTGGGAAACTCTATTGATCTAAAAAGTCAACAAAGGCAATTTCAGTTCTAAAGACGTGGCAAGTGTTGTTTCATTTTCAAGAAAAATGAAGTGTGTGGTCCCATATTTTTTACTTTATTTTTCAGACAGTGCTGATCTGGATCACTGCAAGTACTTCATTAAAACTATTGTAAGGTATTTATCCAGCCACTGCGGTTAGTTTTTAACGTCGTGGAGAGTCATTGTTTGCAGATGTGTGTTTTTTTAAGTTACCCAGTGCTACCTTCATGCAGACAACATTTATTTACTACAAGAGTGCCCGGAGGGAGAACCTGCTGCTAACAACTAAACAAAAGCTCCTTTATCTCATGAGAAGTAAATGATGTTGGTCATAACAGCTTCACAACCCCTGGAGAAATGACAAGAAAAAGCACACATCAATCAAAGACAAATAACTGTGGGGTAAAGAAAAGAACAAGGGAGCCATACTGGGATGAACAGGATTTGCTGCTGATTGCAGTGGCGGTCAAATGCACTGATGGGATTTGTGTATAATATATCAGGCTAGTCTCATACATCGTCTGTAGCTATACCTACAAAAAGTAGTGCACTATGATTCGTGTACATCCCACGAAATCAATTGGTGTGTAATAATGTAATTGTGAACCAGGAAATATAAATAGTGGCGGACACTGCGTAGAGAGGAGGTCGGGGTGTATGGGTTGGTCAAAAAATATATCGGACTTTCGCCCGGCGTTCATGTCCCGTGTGAAACCGGAAGTCAACATTGATTTATTTGTCACGTAACTTCCGTACTTAAATTAAGCCACTTCCGGTGTTATTTAAACCCAAACTGTGATATTTTCCTAAACCTAACTAAGTAGTTTTGCTACCTAAGTGTAACCTAGTCGATCTTTACCTAAGCCTAACTGAATAGTTATATTTTTAAAAGACTGGAGCGGAAAGTGACACGTGCGTCACGTGTTGCTGGCATTCGTAGGAAACGCACAAAAAAGGGAAATTTGTGTCTATATACATAAATCAAATAGATTCAATTTTGTGACTATTTCACAAACTGCTGTGAGACTGTTGTTCCACAAGCACGGGGCTGTGACGAGCATGAGCTCAACCCTCCTTACACAACATCTCCTCATCCCTTGGCGCCACTACCCTTGGCTAACCTTGGCGTCACTTTGGTAGCAACAATCCACTTTAGTTAGGTTTAGGAAAAATCTACATGGTTGGGCTTAAAACTACTGCGTTTGTAGAGTTAAAATGACACTAAACGTTGTGAACACGAACAGCGGTCTCCTGGATGAAAGCCTTGTGTTTGTTGGCGGACGGGTCAAACAAACACAAGATTTTCAACGAGGAGGCCGCTGTTCGTGTCCTGTGTGAAACTAAAAGTAACGTTCACTTATTTAGTCAAGTCAGTCCCGTGACTCACATGAGTAACTCAGTTAGTCAGTAAAGTTAACGTCAACCACGACTGTTTCCTAACCCTACCTAAGTGGTTGTGTTGCCTAAACCTAAATTCCTGTGAAAACGGAAGTTTATTTTGAAAGGACACTATGCATTTAACAAGTGTATATTGACACGCCGTCCCTGGTCTGTTCAAAAGTAACACAAGAGGGGGAACCCCGTGCGTTGGTCTCTGATGCCGAGGGACACTGACCAAACACTATATCCTCTTCACATTATGTTGATAATCTTAGTTCATTTGATTTAATGTTTTAAACAAAAATTCTGGCCATATCTTACATATTGCACCTTTTTGTTTGTACATAATAACTGGAGTCGGAGTGAAATGAGAGTATCGTCACGTATAGGTCCCCAAGCAACTCTGATGCAAAACACGGTGACGGGGTTGAAAAAGTCCACATCATACCGCCCCGTCTCTCTCTGTGTAGTGAAACTCTTTATGAGAAAAGGCAATAACGCAATAGTCAGGAGCCGAGCGTACAGAATAAAGTGGATGTTTTGGTGGTGTTTTGAAATGCTGGCAGCCAAAAAGCCCAGCGCTGCTGTTGTCCGTACAGCAAAAATCAATCAAATCCATGCTCAGATTGAGTGTAATGATGTCTGCACAACATCCCAAAATAAGTGCACTGAAGGGTGAAGTGAAGCTTTTACACATTATTCTGTTATTTATGCCATTTTATCAACAAACTACGTGGTCGTAATGCGCACAACATTGATTACAAATAGATGTATTTACTGTGGAAGAAGCCCTTAAGAACTACTGGGATTTTTTTTTTTTTTCATTTTCTGCCTTTCAAACCTTAACAATCAGAGATGTTGTAGTCTGCAAAATGTCACAGATTTCACAGACTGGCCCCCTCTGCTCCCGCTCTCCTCGTCCACTGAGCATCCCGCGGCAAAGTGAGAGCTCATTAAATGAAGTCATGATGGGTAGAAGGAGGAAGCTGAGTGAAGCTGGTGACGGGGGTAAAATTATGTTTTGGCAGATAATTCTACAGTCGGCTGCCTCCATCATTTAATATTAAAGATGGTGATTTCAGGTGCACACGTTTAAATACCGATTGTACAGGTTATCCAAGATTCACATTAGGTAGGATTTCCATTAGAGAAGTTTAATTTGTAGCCAAAACAATAAAAAAAGATCATTCAAATGCAAAGGTAAAAACCCTACTCTCTCTCTCTCTCTCTCCCACACACACACACACACACACACACCACTCTTGCAGGAGGACATGAAAAGCTCTCAGCCTGAATTGATTGGCACTAAATGGCTCATACTTGAAATCAACCCAAATTACTGACTGGCTAATGTGCTTGAAACAACTTACTTACCTCATCCTCTCATGCAGCACACGCACACTTGAACACACATAAATACACTTGAATTACATCCCTCCATTCACTGCGGCGCTCACACACACACACACAAGCATGCACCTGCATATGTTTCTCTCCTTTTGATTCATATTCTAACACACAAACAGGCACTTCTGTGTACAGCCAGGAATGTCAATGCCGTCGTTTTTATCCTGCTGGCCCGCCTCCATTTACCAAGTCATCTACTTGATGGCATGATTGAGGCAGCGCTGAACACAGCCGCTGCTCTCCTGCCAAGCCCGAGATTACCTTCAAAGAAAAGTCCTATTTTTCAACAGCCTGGGTTGTATCATATTTTTTCAGTTTTTGGCCATCATTCCAAATGGGCTGTGATAACATTTTAATCATCAATTTGTTTGCTGAGATCTGAGGATGTGCCAGAATATTAGTGAGGGTCCAGCAGGGCAAGTGACAGTGGTCAGATGATCACATAGAGGCTGTAAATAAGTGAGTATAAGAGTCTAAAAGTCAGTTATAATAGTCCATTACATAGTAAAAATGTGAGGGTACATAACCAAAGTGAATTCAGTAGGTGATTTGCGCTTCCAAATAAATATTAGGGTTGTCAATCGATCAAAATATTTAATCACGATTAATTGCATGATTGTCTATAGTTAATCGGGAACAGTTGCGGGAACTGTCTGTCTACTGTTTGGTGCTGAGTAGGTAGTGTACAGTGTTTAGAGCTTTTCAGCTGAAAACAGCTGGCTCCTGCTACCGAAAACGACACACATTTGCTATTTTGTTTTTTCATAACTGAAGTGAAAATAACTGGATTCATTTATTTCAGCTTGAAAGCTTTACTTTTGCCAAATATAATGCATTTACTGTATTACTTTAAATAATGGTTAAAGGGACTAGATCATCAGAAAGAATCAGAAATTGCTTGTTAACAGTGACACCTGTGGCCGATAAGTCAACAACAGTCAGCGTCCTGTTGCTCGCGCTTGTGCTCGCACTACATAGACACGAGTGATCATCGGTCAAAACAGTGAGGCAACTGACATGAGACTGAACGTGATTGACAGCTAAAACCACAATATCACTATATATTTATTTCACATGCTTGGCAGTAATGTTAGCTTACCTGTCCAATAAGAAATTTGCCAATTTGGTGTCTGTTTTGATACCCAAAACCAAACGAAGGTCCCTCCATGAATCGAAGTTCCAGCCAATGTTGATCCCAGTTTTCCCCCCATCATTGGTCACATTCTTGTCTTGGAAGACGGGCTTTACTAGCTATAACTTTGTTTTTTTTTGTGCTTCCGTGGAGTTTGTGTTGGAGTCTGAGTTGTGGTGGGGGCTGGTCGTTTGTTGGCGTTGGCGGAAGACATTTCTAACCGAACGTTAGCTACTGTATCATTGCACACTGTTGGCCCTGTAGCCGAGCTGAAAATAAAGTCACTCGTGAGCGCGCATTACATCACATCCTTTTGAATTTTACGGAAACAAACAGCCGTCATACTTCACATTTAAAGCAGTCTAAAGGCTGATAGAGGAAACCCAGAAAGTCGTGGAAGGTCTCATTTTTTAGGTTAGGTTACAATTTCTTTAAAACATTAATCAATCTTTCGGAGGTTGTAGCGGGTTCAGTTTCAAAGCTAGAGTGAAGATACTGGCATCATAAGAAACTAGAAAAAACTTAAAAATCCATTGGTACAACTGGTGGTTATGGTAGCATATTGCGAAGGAGGATAAATAACGCTCCAAACATGCGATAAAGTTTGGCGAGGAAAAACTGTCATGGCCATTTTCAAAGGGGTCCCTTGACCTCCGACCTCAAGATACTGTATGTGAATGAAAATGGGTTCTATGGGTACCCACAAGTCTCCCCTTTACAGACATGCCCACTTTATGATAATCACATGCAGTTTTGGGCAAGTCATAGTCAAGTCAGCACACTGACACACTGACAGCTGTTGTTGCCTGTTGGGTTTGATTTTTCTGTGTTATGATTTGAGCATATTTTTTATGCTAAATGCAGTACCTGTGAGGGTTTCTGGACATTATTTGTCATTGTTTTGTGTTGTTAATTGATTTACAGTTATAAAAATATACATACATTTGCATAAAGAAAACATTTTTGCCCACTCTTATGTTGATAAGAGTATTAAATACCTGACAAATCTCCCTTTAAGATACATCTTGAACAGATCAAAAATGTGAGATTAATTGTGATTAACTATGGACAATCATGTGATTAATCACAATTAAATATTTTAATCGAATGACAGCCTTTATACATGTAAAAACGTACACACAGTTTTAATAATAACAATTTAATATAAATCATTTTATAAACACTAATAATTTCTCACTTCTTAAAGCACATGTGACTGTATTGGTGTCAGTATTAGTGATCATTTTATTTCTGCACTCCTTGTGGACTACTGACCTGGGTTTGTGTGCTGCAATGTTTACTGCTAGTGTTGACACAGTCCTGGAATTTGTGATCCAGGTGGGAGATATCGGAGCCGGAAGGTGGGGGGGTGGGGGAGGCTGCTGAGACGTGCATAGAATACGCTCCAGGCCTGCTGACTCGTGTGTAACTCCGCTCTCAACACGCCCTTTCAAGTGTGCCTTTGAGGGTATAGCCTAAAGTGCTGTTGCCCACAAAACTCTCGTTCTCACAATGGCGAGTCAAATGAAGCGGTTCTGAATTGATTCCCGTCTGGGGGACAGTTCAAAAGAATCAAAGAATCAAAAAAGAATGCGTTTCCACACCTCTAGTTTGCAGACCGATAACTGTAGACTGACGGTGCCTGTTAGGACGAATGAATCAAATTTGTAAAAGGGCAGATTTAATTAACTTCAATAGCTTTTCCATCACCATTTCGTCCAATATTTTAGTGTTGTCCAACAAGGACTTAGTTCTGAAGAACTTTTTTTTTTTGGACTGCTTTCGGCTTCTCCCTGGTCGAAATGACCTGACTCAACCTTTTCCAAGTTTTTTTTTTTACAGCTAGATTCACCTTTGTCTTCTTTCGTGGAGAGGGGAAGGACGGTTGGAATGTAATTTCTAACTCTTTCTCCACAAGCTTTCCTTGTTTGTTTTATACAAAGGTCACAGATGTTTGGATGCATGCTGTGGTGCCCAGCACACTTAATGGGACCTATACAGTTTTTCGCCCCCACAGAGATAGCTCCGCTTCTGCAGGCCATAACAAGCCCTGCAAAGAGTGTCAAACTGGCTGAAAACGAGGAACGCCTCCGACACGTGCACACGTTCACACACACACACACACACACACACACAGACAAACGTGCACGCATGCAAATATATTCTTCATCAAACTATTACACCTCCACCAGGCTCCCCACCGAGACGCCTTCTGTTCCGCAGACAGATTCTACATGTTTACAGCTAATGGATCTCAACTGCCATATATTCACATCCCCCCTGGAAGAAATAAACTCAGTGTTTCCTGCGTGTCTCTCCGTGTGTGGGTTATGTGTACGTTTTCATCTATTCATTTCTCCCAGATGAGATATATCGAGCTTGTGTGCCAGTTTTCCAGCACAGCCATTAGGAGAGCAAGCCGACGCAGAGCTCTGATGGCCTCCCGCGGAGGGGAGCTATTAGCTGCATGCTAAATGGTCCCAGTGAAGATGCTAACATTAGCTTGATCTCTCACTGCAGTCATCTCAATGAGCAGCGCCATTATTTACACGCAGAGTGATGCGCCGAGGTGATGCGAGACCAAATAATTGTTTACGAGCGTCTATGGTAAGGACACAGGTGCACATGCATCAGGAAAAGTGACGCGCTGGATTTCTTGGGCCTCACATCCCTTTTGAAAACAAATGTCAGGCACGTGCATGGCTGCTAAACCCGTGTTCACCTTGTTTACACGTGTTTTAAAGAAAGCACCCTAAACTTTTTTTCCACCATGTCTTCTCTACCTCTGCTTGTTCCTCCCGCTGTGTGCTCTCAATCTAACGCAGGTCAGCCATTGTTCATCTCCTCTGTTGAGTTCCCACAGGACAACTATGCAGCCCAAAGATCCAAGAGAAGAAGAAAAAAACAGCCCACTCAGCAATCAGTGAGTCTGTGGTGTGGGAGTCTGTCTGTCTAACTGTGGGAAAGAAAGACAAATTTGTCTTGAGACAAAGCTTGAGATTTGAAAGGCTGTATAGGATTCAAAATGATATCGATGTGCAGATTATTCGATTATTTAATTTTATCAGCAAACACTTAAAAGTGGCCAATATTTGTGTACACGGTATATCAGTAGGAATATTTTTTAATCCTCTGAGTCACACACATGAACAGACCCGTTTTTGTCTTTTCTAGGGGGGTATAGGGGGTCTTTAGGGGGAGATAGCAGGTCAACAGTAGATGTCACATAGAAGTGGTGTACATCAACTGAAAGCTGAGAACCTGATGATTCATTTTATGCAACTCAGCACTGCGTGTCAAGTTGTTCTAGTCAGGAATCAGAATAAACATGAAATAATTAATTAATCAAATAAATTGTAAAAATGCATAAGGGCTTAGATAATTATGATGGAAGTACATGATGGCCATCCCAATGCTCTATTATGTCTCATAAGTTGCTGCAGGAATTTTTGGGTTGATACCATTTGTAACAGATTTGGTGCTAAATGTGACCATTTTTTACCACTTAAAAATGATCGATAATCCCTCCAAAATACCACAGTAAGACACCAAGACCTTGAGGAAAACCATAGGAAAAGACATGCTGTGATTTGGTATAAAAACATGTTTGACATTTGGAGATTTCTGCAAGAATTGCTTTTTTCAGCGATTGGATAGCGAGCACTTCTGTTCTGGAAACTGCTCAGAAACCCCCTTATTGTCAACCTAATTCTAGGAAAGCCGTCCATTCTCTGAATGCTCTAGGTCTCTAGTTTGTGGCTGTAAAGTGTCATTAGGCTGTTATTATCCTAGAGGGAATAACTAAAAAAATAAGTAATTTTATACAGTTATGAAGTAAATTTCCAAAGATTATCTCACTACAATGAAATGGCTACTATGGGGACTAACAGCATCACACATAAATACAATTGGGCTCATTCAATCCACAAGAGTCTGTGCTTTACAGTCATACCCAATGTATGTAATTCCAAGAATGTTATATGTCTGTAAAAGGAGAGACTCGTGGGTACCCATAGAACCCATTTTCATCCACATACCTTGAGGTCAGAGGTCAAGGGACCCCTTTTAAAATGGCCATGCCAGTTTTTCCTCGCCAAAATTTAGCCTAACTTTGGAGCGTTATTTAGCCTCCTTTCCGACAAGCTAGCATGACATCGTCGTTGTTACCAATGGATTACTTAAGTTTTCTAGTTTCAGAAGTACCTTCACTCTAGAACACTCTAAAACGTAACCTGCTACAGCCTCTGAAAGACAGTAAAATTGGTCAGGATCGCCCGCGATCCTGCGAGTCTCAGGGGCCTAATGATCAAAAATCTTCAGTTAGTCTAAATTGCTACAGTGTAGCATCGCCCATTGGGTTAGTATTTGTTTAAGTGCACATCAGTGTGTTCATGTATTGATGTTTCACTTTACAATAATACAGTTAGGTTTATTATTATCAAGAGTTAATTCATTAATGTATGTAAATAATCTATTAATGATAATTAATATCATATATACTATATTAATAAATAATGATAATGATATGAAATAATAATAATAAGAGCCCTGAGTCAAGTCCCAAGTCAAGACAGCCAAACAAAGTCATTATTAATACATTTTTAGGTAAATATTGGGGTAATTTGGCAGTAATTCCAAAGAAATTTCAAATAGGTTACTTGCTAATTATCACCTAATTACCATGAATTTTTCAGACCTGTAAAATTATGTGTTACGGCTCGTTGTTTTGTTTTCAGGGACTGTAACTTTCCTGTTTTAGTTCAATCTCACTGCTGCCATCAACTGTTTTCCAAGCTATTTCTGGCAGGGGGTTATAACAATTAACATGTATGATTAATAGCAGATGGATTGGATGAATCATTAATGAGGAAAAGCAGTAAAACAATGATTTACAAGATTTCTTTAAAACAATCACTGCGGACTCTGCATGGGAATGAACCTAGTGTGTGTAATGTGTCACCAGAAGCCTGTCAGTCCAACGAGGGGGTGAGCGGAGTGCAAGCAGTATGTCGGGCCGCTCGCATGCCACCGTAGTCCCGCTGTGTAAGTTAATATTACATATTATTTATTCATGAAATTTGTTTCTAGCTCACTTCACTTTTACCGAAATACATCACCGGCATACAATACAGCTCTTTACATTTTTTGCTTGAATGCAGCAACCGACACTTTGTGAACTTGTGAAAGATATCCTCGACCAGCATTTATAAATGAAGATTGTTTGGAAACGTGGGCCCACACAATGGAAAAACGGCCTTGCCATGTCACGCATTGTGACTAATGTAGCATTAATTGATTCGGTACACACTGTTTCATCTGACGAGTGAAAAGCACCAGAAAGTGGTGAGCGGGTTTTCAAGTAAAAGCTTCAAAAGCTGGAGATAATAAAAAGGTTTGAAGCTTATACTGCCGTGCGGCGTTGGGTGTTCTTGAAGGACAAACACATTCTCAGAAAGAAGGTCTTACATTCCTAGTAGTAAGTATAGTATAGTATAGTATTTGATCAACACACTCAATGAAAAGTGGTTGAACCGTTGCTTTCAGAAGCATGGTCAACCAGGTCATTATACAACCACAACATACTGCTTACGCTATGATTGAAGGATTTTTGCTACAGCAGTGGTAGAAAAGTACAAAATATATTCTAGTATTATGGCTTGTGAAGAAAAATCTTAAGCATAATCCATTGAAAATCACATCAATTTGTTGCTTTTATTGAAGATCCGACCGGCGCTGTACTTCTTTTTAAAAGCAGAAGGTTGTTTGCAACACTTCCAGGCTCATTAGTTCACTCATTAATTTTGGTACTCTATAAAAATCTGAGGGGTAACTATATACAAGATTAAAAGATTTTTCAAATCTTAACATGTTGAAAATGTGAGAAACCCCACACATAACGACATGCTGTATTAAATTTAACAGTTTTGTTGCTATAGTCAGTGGTGAGCAACGGTTTGGCCAAAACAGCAGACCACACACTAAGTCCCAACTGAAAAAAAAAAGAATGAAATCTCGCAAAATCTGTCGCGATCAAATGTGCCTTTAGTGTAAACAAACATGGCGGACGGCAGGCAGGAAGGAAGAATTAGCGATGATAGTTTTTGCACTACTTTGTACTGAAAATTCACGAAGGATGGATGGATGGATGGATGAAGTCATGGCGACATGTTAACTAAACACTTGTGTTGTTGCCACAAATCAACAAGTTGGTCCTCCATTTCCGAGGTCCATCTTCACATTCTTGTACACCATTTCAAGAATATTCTGGCTCACCCCGAAGTCATTCAGCTTCCTGAGTAGGTGTAACCTCTGCATAGCTTTCTAAAAAACATATTCAGTGTTATCTATAAAAAATATCTATATAAGTTCCTAAGTATTTAAAACAGCTAACCTTTTCAACAAGGTGCCCGTGATTGTTAAGGGTTGGCATAAGTTTAGACTTGTGGTATGTCTACTTTTACCTACTGTAAGTAAAGTCTATTTTCTTCCATCACTGATGTAATTCAACAGGCAGAGACTTGAAACTTGCTTCAGCTATGAGTAATATTGGCTGTTATTTCAATAGTGCTGTTGAGCCTTAATTGCTATCCAGTAAGAGTGATCCATCCTCTAAAAAACATCCTTCCTCAGTGAGTGCACACCATGTTCCATCCACAATTTACTTCATAACAAAGTGTCAGTGTGATATTTTATATGCTAATTTTGTATACAGTAAACAGTCGAGATGCATATTGGACTAAATTGAAACAAATGTGACTTTTTCTGATCAGGGACAGAAAGCTCTGGATGATGAAGGTAAAGCCACGCTTGAAGAAGCACAAGAGCTTGAACAGATTTGTATTATACCTGACTATTTTTGTGTTAAACTTACCTTGCAGAACTCCAAATGACCACCGTTTGAGTCTGACAGGCTGCCGAGCTTGTGGCAAGCAAAGTCCATACATGGGAATATAGAAGAAGGATTTAGTTTTATAAATGCAGTTTGGAAAACAAATCAAAAAGGAAAACATTTTGTGCACATCAAATAAGTGATGCTCTTTTAACTTGTCTTTAATAATGTCATCCAAAAAACCTAAAACTTAGACATAATGTTACTTTTATAATCTTGCTTTTTCGAGACAACAAGCAGACACATGCTGCTTCCATTTTCCTCCTTTTGAGTGCATTGCTAAGTCGTTTCTGTGAATTATTCCTGTGCCTCACTTTAAAAAAAAGTTGCTCTGATCCTTAAAGGACAAAAATGCGGATGCCAAAAACTGCCATGAAATACTTATTAATATTATTTTCCACTTTCATTGAGTTAAATCTTTTAAACAACTTCAATCCAGATCATAACTAACAAATATTCCTTCATTTTCAGAATTTCAGTGCAGCGCAGTGCAACTGTCATTGCTTCAGACTGAGGCAGTTGTCATTTTTACGCCCACGTTGTGTAAGTAGCAAATGTACTTGCGCCAATCTGTGCACCCATGGGCGTGTTGGTCTCAAAGTGAGGTGGGGTCCGGCGCTTTGTTGGCGTATTGCTATCTTGAGGCAGCAGAAAGCGATTGTGCCATTGACCAACAAAATCCTGGTCTAAAGTCTGGCGCAATATTTTCCTGCTATTTAAAGGGTGCATTATTTAGATAGTTCTACATAGGAGAGTTCCCAACACGCATACACTCTGCTTGTCACATACACAGGGACGTGCAGCAGCGTCCTCTTCCTCAGTTAAACACAGTGTCGGCGCTAGAGCAATGTTTTTATTCATGTTTAAGGAAAACACAAAATGCAGGCAGCGGGTGACAAATCAAAATATAATGTATTATAATGAGGTAAGGCATCTCAGGCATTGTGTATTGCTCAGCCTGCAGTGTGCTCTCAGCAGTCCTCCGGTCACTGGCGTGACCGCCGTGATCAGAGAAATCACGATGCACACATGCACTCTGTGGCGTCTCCTCTCCTCATCCCTCTGTGTGTTGCGAGTGTAGACGTCGGCTACTTCAAAGTTTGCGGGCCCTCTCCACCCCTAAATGGCGGCGTTTTGTTACGCCCAAAACACACCTATGATTAATTAAGACACTAAATACAACCCCTTTGCCCCTTGCGTTTTTACTTTGCGCCCAGATTATGCACCGCTTAACTAGCAAAAGTGGAGTTGGACACGCCCTAAGTGCATTTTGCGCCGTGCATGATTTAGACCATGCGCTATAGATAGTTCAAATAGTTCCCTGAGTTTCTGTATTGTGTCTACACAGTTTATTACAGACTTATTATAGGAGCTGAAGTTGAACTTCCAAAATTTGGAGAAAAAAAACTCACATCCTTGCAAAAATGTATGCCATAAGCATTAACAAAGCCAAAAGGCATAAGGGTTAAATTAAAAAAATATATACAGACAGGATTCACATGTATATTACCTCTCTGGCATATTACATTGCACTTTATTATCTTTGCTGATGTTTGAAAGTGTTATTAGCTGTAGAATACTGCTTTTAAAAGACTGAAGTTCATTTACAGAAGAGCCGAGACAAAGAGGGTATTCAAGCCAATAAGACATTTTTTATATTCACATTTGAGTCATTTTTCTGGCATTATATCTGTAATTCTAACCAACACCCACTCCTACCCCGTGGCTCCAGCATTCAGGGCTATGCTTTGAAAAAGGGAGTAAATGTTTAATTAGTCACCGTAATGAATAGTTAACAGTTATATGTGCCACTTCTTCTGGCCTTGTCTTGTTGTGTCTGCTCGCTTATCGGGCGTACTCGCGCGCTTGTGCTCCTTGTGGCTTTCCCTCGTGTCTGAATAAGTTATGAGAAAGGCCAAAGCGCAGTCCGTAGAAGGCAGGAGATGGAGTAAAGTCGAGTTTGTAGACAGGCCAGATGTTGCTTCCTTTTGCTGTTGTCAGACCTGCATGCTTTTAAAAAAGGACACACCGAGTGAGTACGCTAATCATTTATGAACACCGCTTTGGATAAAGTGTGTGTGTTGGCCGTGCACGAGCTTGAACTTTCGAACTCGCACGCACTTCATGACAAGTCAGAGCACACGGTCCGACACACATACACGGACAGCGGAGCAGCACCCTCGCTGAATAAACCATCACAATAATTCATCTTAGTATTAACTCATCTCTAATTCATAACCCCTCCAATAGACAATGCTTACTGTAGATATATGAGATGGAGAAAGAGCGAGACAGAAAGAAAAACCAAGGAGATGTGAGAGGAGCAGGTCTTGCTTAGTGTTGCACAAACCATGGGAAGCCCTGTGAGACCCGTCTGCATGGACATTCGAGCCAAATTGGCTTTCGCTCGGGGGCGAACATGCATTTTATTCATCTCATAAGAGGGCAGCGTGCCAAAACGGCCATTAAGTAGGTATTTCCTTTACAACAATTAGCTCCCAATACGACGTTGTCTCATTTGTCAGCGAGCTCGCCTGTCGATTTTGTTCCATGCTGAAATAAGCAATGAATACAGCAAGCCGAATTCCATAACTGGCTTTTGTAGAAAGAACACTCGCCGGGGTCATTTCAACATTTAATTTCTTATAGCATTCTTTACCCTTTTTCTATTTATTCGTTTTTTTAATCCCCCGGCTCAAAGAAAAAGATATGCGCTCGTTGCCAACCCTAATCCGCTGAACTTTTAAGGTTTATGTGGATTTCACTAATGAATGTACATTCTGCAAAATGCATTGCCAAATACCAGCAGTTGTCCTGGCTGGCAATCATAGCACCAATTTTCTTCTGTTAGCAGAATAATTGTATTCTAAAAACATGTTTTATTATTATTATTCCGCAGCGTCTCAGCGGGAGGAATAAGCAAGACCTACATAAGGCAGACACAAACAAGCAGTGATAACACACACGCACAGTGTTCTTATGTTAACCTTGCCGCAGTCTCAGCTGTCAGTCACTCACCTCTGACAAGCGTGACTCACGCCTACTCCTTCTCTCATTGGTCAGTGACAATTCGTGACTAACCTCTCCTCTGAGGAAATTTTGACAGCAGCTATTGATGGGCATGAATGTGGGACAAAGGATTAGTGTGTGTGTGTGTGTGTGTGTGTGTGTGTGTGTGTGTGTGTGTGTATTAGGGGTTGATGACTCAGGCCTAAGATTGCCTAACCTCCTTTGCTCTCCACTTAAGTGAAACGCCACTCAGTAAGAAAAGGAAAACATGTCGTTTTGTTATGTTATTATTGTGTATGCAATTTTAAGTTAGGTGCTGTGTTTGTACACAAATATATGCTTTAACAGTGTTATAGAGCATCTGTACTGTATTGCTGCTCCTATATGCTAACAAATATAAGTGGGTGTTTCTGCAACTACGGTCACTTTTGACTCTCCCAAATAAAAAAAATTGAGCTCTATGAATTTAAATTTTAACCATCAGGGTATGTAATACATATAAACATGTACACACAATTGCATTTAGGTTAAGATTTTAATCTGTACCATGTTTATTTTTACGGTTTTCATCAGTTATTCTTACTAAATGTCTTCACCACAAAATAAAATAACGTTCATTTTATACATTTTCCTTTTTTTAATTCTATAATATTTTTAAGGCATTTTAATTTCTTTGTGCATCATTGTAAATACTGACATAAAAACATTTTCTAAAAATGGGGGATTTCATGATTTTCTCTACACTCTGAAAGATTTAGACAGTAACCGATGTCAGTCTACATTCTTGCTAATATTGCAGATAAATGGCAGCTGGAAAGGTCCGCTATGTTAGCTTTGACTGTTAGTATCTAATATACATGAATTCAACAGTATTATTATATAAATTATTTTTTGGATGTAGTACAATTACACAATTACTAAGCTGTATGTTAAGGACACACAGTAAATACTTCAGTAGAAAAGGTGATCTTAACCTTGTTTTTCTTGATCTTGAGGGGTCACCTATGTGGGAGGCCCTGTTTCCATAGAAACTAGATTTGTTTGGCTTTTAAAAAATGTTTTTTACTATGGTATTTGTTTAGTGTCGTGGTAAGGATTCAGAGGTGTGGGACAGTCACATTTTGATGAAAAAAAATCATATAAATGATTTGTAAACAAATAAATCATTTGAATATAGTGTAAAGTAATATGAAATAATTCCAATTGATATAATGTCATACTATAATTGAATTAGCTCATTTTACGTATCTCAACGTTGAAACCACAGTTGTGGGACATGAAGAAAAGTGGTGTTTGGACCCATAAAATGCTCCATAAATTGTATTAAATCCCATTACTTTAGTAATTATTTTTTGACGCCAGCAGCATGCCAAAGATGCTTTTAAAACAGCTGTATAAAGGAGAAGACAATGACTACAGTTGAAGAATGACCTTGTCTCTGCTCTCTGAGGCCCGGGTGTCATTGTAGTAATTATCCTAAATCTACTGGGGTGCCGACAACGCTGCTGCCAGCATTCAACATGCGTTGGCCTTTGTCAACTGCAGGGTCCTGTCATCATTGACATCACCATTTTGGGGAATTCCGCCAAGCTGAGACGACAGATGGAAGCAACGTGGAGTGTCTTCACCTCTGTCCATGCTGATGAGACAACACATTCTCACTTCCAACTCGTCAAATACCGCCGCTTGGTCAGTGCCCACTTGGCATTGGAGACCGACGCACGGGATACCCCCTCCTACGTTACTTTTGGAAGGACCAGCGACGTTGTGTCAAGGTCAAGGCTCAAGGAAAACTTTATTATCCCCTAGGGGCAATTTGTTGTACAGTCGGCGGTACCACACAGTCATCAAAAAAAAACAATAAACACAATAAATAGCCTATTAAAGGCAATAAATACAAAAGCTTACAACATACAACATTACAGGGCATTGTTTAGGAAACCAATGGCAGTCTGAACAAAATAATTTCTGAGCCTATTTGTCCTACATTTAGGCAAATTGTATCTGCGGCCTGACGGGAGCAACCTGAACTCAATGGACAGGGGATGGCTAGGATCAGCTAGGACCGACTGAACCTTCTTCAAGGTCAATATGCGCTCTTTACATGCATAGCATCCTTTCAAAATAAACTTCCATTTTCACAGAAAGTTAGGCTTACGCAACCCAACCACTTAGATAGGATTAGAAAACGGTCGTGGTTGACGTTAACTTCACTGACTAGTGACTCATGTGACTAGCAACTCAGGTGACTCACGGGACTGACGATACCGACAAGTCACGTGAATAACTGACGTGATAAAATGTCACACGGGTCAGGAATACCGGTCTCCTGGTTAAAAGTCTTATGTTTGTTTGACCTATCCACCATCCCTCCCACCCGCCCTGAACGGACTCTCATGCTATTAATACTACGTCACTTGCTCTGACTGTCGAAATAATGCCGTGGGTGGGTTTACATTGGAGTTAGTTGAAAGCCCGGTTCGTTACATACTGTCGATAAAGGGTAAGAGGGAGGCCTGAAGGGACGGGCTCTCAGTGTTGCTGACTTGGCAACTTTCTCTCTAGATTTAGTGACTTTTGGAGCTAGTGCTGCCAGCTACTTTCATTGGAAAAGATTTGGCAACACTGGGCTGGGTTTTTCGGTCGCATAACTTTTAAAATCAAGCGTACTCTTGCTAGTTTCTCAAGATTACCAACCCTAGCTTTAAATAGGACTGATTGAAAAATACATTGCATTTTTTGTTCAAATTGAACATCTAATATTTGAGAAATTTGGCACATTCTGTCCAAGGATAAGGCACTGAAAAATGTTCAAACGATACATTTGTTTGGTTAAGACAGACAGAGGTCGGCATTGATGGAACTCGTTTGATGGCTTTATTGATTGGACTTTTTTAGTGACACACATTCTGCAGCAGGGGGCCATCACTGAAGATTCATTGCTTTCCAAGTTGGAAATGTTTGATGGGAGCAAAGGTTTCTACATCAGTTGGAGAAACTGATCTCATATCACAGCTTACCAGGAGTTTGAACAGCCTTGCTTGTGGCGTTGCCATAGCAATGGGCACAGTCATGACGTCCTCATCACTTTTCAAAATCCTGTTTTTTTCCCCCTCACTTTTATTTTTCAGGTTACAGCACAGTTTCCGTGTGCTTTTTATATTGACTAGCCTTGGGGAGAATGTGTAGAAGCCACTTGTCACAACTATTTCCACTACACTATATAAATGAATTTGCTTACCCTTTAATGATATTCAAACCTTTGGGCAAGAGGTAAGACATAGCTGAGCCTAGGTTAGGATAATGTGCTCACCTCTGTGGTGTCTTTATGGAAAGCAAAACACAAATGCCATACCAGTGTAGCAGAGTCACGTCTATCTGGGGAGGAAATATCTGATATTACTCTCTTACCCTGCAATATTAAAAATCCCACTCTGACTATTAAATTTTTAATCAGTTACATTCAAGAAGACAAGCTGTGGGCCAATAATATCTCTTGATTTACACCAAGCAGGCTCATATCAGCAGCAGGTCACGCTTTAAATGTTGCATCATAACTAATGCATGATCATGAATAGGGCTTCTTCATTATGAAGCAATATGTAGATTCCCTCGTCCTCCACACTGTACCATGTAATATTCAGGTAATGTAAACGCCTTTAACCTCTTCTTTTTTTTTTTTGTATAATTTGCATTTTAATATTTTTGCAGTGAAATGCGAGGGTGGATTTATTGAGTATTGTCAAAAAAGTAAATTATAGTGGGTAACTTACTTAAAAATTCATGGATTCTGTGCCGCTTTTTCAGACCTTTCTTGTTTACCTGTACAAGTAACATAAACTGTAAGCTAAAGATGGTTATTTTTGTGTATTTGATTGTAATATCAGTATTTTACACTCTGTCTAAATAATAGTTTCAGTTACATCTCCAAGGACAAAAGATAGACATTCATATAAGCATACCTGACAATCTGCCTGTGTGCAGGTTTAGTAGTGCTGTCCTTTCAGCCTGGTGTCCTCAAGATTATGTTCCCATACAATGAAACTGCTTTGTGAATTATGTTGCGAGTGAAATATTTTCTCCCGGTTTACGTTTATTTTTGACAAGGGCTGTAAATCGATTAAAACATTTTAATTAAATTAATCGCACAGTTTTTATCTGTTCAAAATGTACTTTAAAGGGAGATTTGTCAAGTATTTAATACTCTTATCAACATGGGAGTGGGCAAATGTTCTTGCTTTATGCAAATGTATGTATATAAGCCTATTTATTACTGGAAATTAATTAACAACACAAAACAATGAAAAATATTGTCCAGAAACCCTCACAGGTACTGCATTTAGCATAAAAAATATGCTCAAATCATAAAATGGCAAACTCAAGCCCAACAGGAAACAACAGCTGTCAGTGTGTCAGGTCAGATGTCAAGGGAGTCCCTTTTGAAAAATGGCCATGCCAGTTTTTCATCGCCAAAATTTAGCGTAAGTTTGGAGCATTATTTAGCCTCCTTTGCGACAAGCTAGTATGACATGTGGATTCCTTAGGTTTTTTTAGTTTCATATGATGCCAGTATCTTCACTCTAGCTTTAAAACTGAGCCCGCTACAACCTAAAAATCGCAAGTTAATGCGTTAAAGAAATGAGTGGTGTTAAAACTAATTTGTGTTAACGTGTTAACTTTGAAAGCCCTATTTTTGACATATGACAACTATGTTTCTAATCATAGTCTGGAGGAGCTGCAGCATTTATTTCTGCACAAACGTCCACCGTACATTCACTAGAAATTCTCAGAGCTACGAAGTCTTCTGCAGTGTGTAGTGTGCGCGCATGCACATGAGGTGGAGCGAGCTGAGTGAAGGCAAGCAGAGGAGCAGAGTACAGCAGAGACTCCGGCCCTGGAGACCAGAGCTACGGTCTCCCCCGCGTCCTCCGACCGCGGCCAACACTGTTTTGCAAGACGGGCTTCACCAGATATAACTTTGCGGTTTACACGGTCTCCGTGTAGTTTGTGTTGGAGTCTTGTCTGAACAGCGTAGCCACACGCGAGCGCGCAAGGGACACCGAACCGGGTAATTTATACGTGTAAGAAGTTACAAACAGTCCCTTTAACTTATTTTATTCTACTAAACATAACCATGTAGTTCTGTTGCCTAAACATAATCAAGTAATTTTGTTTTCATTTTTGTTTGTTTAAAACTGCGACCAGAAAATATGTTTCCCTGGAAACGTAATTGAGAATGCAGTTTAGTATGGTAACTAGGCATGTCAAAGTTAACGCCATAATGCGTTAATGCAAATTCGTTTTAACCCCACTAATTTCTTTAAAGCATTAACACAACTTGGGATTTTTAGGTGATAGCGGGCTCAGTTTTAAAGCTAGAGTGAAGATACTGGAATCATATGCAACTAGAAAAAACTGAGGATTCCATTGGTACCAACGGTGTCATACTAGTTTGTCGCTAAATAACACTCCAAATTTGCAATAAATTTTGGCGAGGAAAAACTGGCATGACCATTTTCAAAGGGGTCCCTTGACCTTTGACCTCAAGATATGTGAATGAAAATGGGTTCTATGGGTACCCACGAGTCTCCCCTTTACAGACATGTCCACTTTATGATAATCACATGCAGTTTTGGGCACGCCATAGTCAAGTCAGCATACTGACACACTGACAGCTGTTGTTGCCTGTTGGGCTGCAGTTTGCCGTGTAATGATATGAGCATATTTCTTTATGCTGAATGCAGTACCTGTGAGGGTTTCTGGACAACATCTGTCATTGTTTTGTGTTGTTAATTGATTTCCAATAGTGAATATATACATTATTTAGCATGAAGCTTGGTTTCTTGACAAATCTCCCTTTAAGGTACATTTTGAACACAAAAAAATGTGTGATTAACTTGCAATTAATCGCGATTAACTATGGACAATCATTCTATTAATCGGATTAAATATTTTAATCTATTGACAGCCCTCATGAGAACATAATTTTGTAGGCGACAGGGTATGTCCTTTACTGAGCCCATAGGGAATAACCATCAATGTACTTAAACCTTCTGCAAACAAAGCTTATATTTTCATTCATTTGCTTCTTGACTTCCATAAAAATGTTCATCTGAAAATGTCTCTGTGTGTTAGTGGGAGTGTAGCCCACATTTGCAGGTAGTCATCTTTATGCCACTTTTAATAATAGTAAAAACGCTTGGAGAGCCATTTTGGGGGAGATGTGGAGTCAGCGGAGCCGGTGTGGAGGGGGGGGGGAGGGGGTCTGAGACTGGTGATGTAGGAAGTTGGGATGTCACTCTTGGTTGTGCTGCCAACTCAGCTGGTGCTTTCTTCTACACACTACTGTGGATACAACAGAGACACACAGACACACACACACACACACACACACGGTTTTCTGCACCCTCTCTCTCAGTCATACACTTCAAAAAGCCGTTTCTCTGGGTGTGAAATAACTTCTTTCCTGGCCGATTTCACATTGTGTAGTAATTGCACACCTTCATCTCTTGGTCTTTTTTTTCCCCCCTGTTACTGCTTGCCATCTCAGTCAGTCTCCACTTATGTCTCCCTTAAATGGCTAATCAACATAGAATTGCTTTACACTTCAGAGGAGCTGCTCTAGTAAAATGCTTCATTTACCTACAGTCTTATAACATGTACCATCACTTGTTTTATTATATACTCTCTTGTATCACATAGAGTGTTCCAGGGATGACACATTTTTGTAGGCCAACCAGGAAGTTAGCATCGCCCTGGGTCCCTTAACAAAAAGCCAATGGGTTTTTTTCCATTGGGTTTTGGATTATTGCAGAAAATAAGCTCTCACGGTTATGATACTTACACGTTTTGTTCAGCAAGATAATCTTCACAAATGAACACCACTTTTACGATTTTTTTGAAGTGCAAATGCATCACCAGAAGTAAAAAGCTAACGTTAGGCTTTAAACAAACTACCTCACGATCGCATGAACGTGAGTATACACAACGAGGCTGTAAAGGCGGACAAGTCGGCGCGATGACGTTTAGTAGTCTCATTTATCCCAAAAACTCATTGACTTCCAGACGAGGGAACCGGATGTGCTAAAATGCTAAATGCTCCTAAAACCCAGAAATGAGTTAGCATTTTAGCATTTCCGGTTCCCTCGCCTTGAAGTCAATGGGTTTTTTTAATGGGTTTTTAGTTGGATGCCTGAAATAAGGTCTGTGGTTAACACAAACTGAAGAGATTTTAACGTTTTGTTCTACGAAATAAAATACGTCGGTAAATATTCCACTCGTGAATTTTGAAGCCTTTATGTGTCTTAAAAAAGGCGGTTGCTAACAAGCGGCTAAATGAGACTACTAAACGTCATGGAAAAATTGGCTTTTTTTTCGAGGGAACCCATGCGATTTTATCCTCCGGCTCGGCCTACAAAAACACGTCATCCCTGTAGCACTCTTGAAATTCCATCAGCACTAGGTGAAAACTCAGGGGACCGCCAAATATGTTGCAGTATATCCTGAGAGGACTAGGAATGTTTGCACCAATTTCTATCCCCCTTCAGTTCACTTGTTGTGAAATCCATGTTCAAAGACCTGATTTAGCTTTGGCTTGTTTAATTTTTGTCAGAGTTAACCTGTCAGTTTCAAGTTCATTTGCCCATACTCGCCCTCATAATTTTATCTAACTCCCTACATAACAACAGCCAATTAGGCTGCCTTTCTCTTCACAAGCAGCAACACTGACAGATGCTGGAAACCCAATTACAAACACTTGCAGTTTCATACGGGTGAGGGACTGCTGGCATGGGCTGTTTGTGTGTGAGTGTGTGTGTGTGTGTGTGTGAGTTTGTGTGTTTTTGTTGAGGGGGGATGTTTTTCTGATGTTGTGGGGACATAGGTCCGTTTACACAGTCACAATGTGGGGACTCACCTTCCTATTGGGGACAAAATGTACGTCCCCATAAGGTAAATAACTACATTTTGGGTGAAGACTTCATTCAAGGCTGCATGTGGTGCAGTTGTTAGCACTGCCGCATCACAGCAAGAGGGTCGCAGGTTCAAACCCGGCAAACCACACCTTCTGTGTGGAGTTTGTATGTTCTCCCAGTGTTAGCGTGGGTTTTCTCCAGGTGCTCCGGTTTCCTCCCACAGTCCAAAGACATGCAGGTTAGGTTAATTGTTGACTCTAAATTGCCTGTTAGTGTGAAGGTGAGCATGAATGGTTGTCTGTCTCTATGTCTCAGCCCTGCGATAGTCTGGCAACCTGTACAGGGTGTACCCAATGTCAGCTGGGACCCCGAATGGGATAAGCAGTTAAAAATAATGGATGGATGGACTTGGGTTAGGGTAAGGGTTAGGATTAGGCAAGTAGCGGTTATTGATAGGGTTTGGGTCATAGACTGTATATAAAGATGGACAACATGACAGCTCCCCAAAAGAGAAGCCAAAATATGTTGATCGCCCCCTGGTGGCTGGCTGCAGTATAGGTCATAAAGCCCGCCTCCTCCATGTTAGTGGATGGGACATAGGCCAAACTAAAAAGTCAAAGTACACGTCAAATACATTTTTCCAAAATATGGTTTCTGTCATTTTAGGTAATTTTTTTATCACACTGATGTACGTTCAAGTGTTAATTTTTCTGATACATAATGTTTTAATAAGTTATTTGATTGTATAAATAGAGGGTGTGACGTCACGATTGGCAGCTGTGAGTCTCTCTTTCTGACAAGCTGCTGCCTTGCTCGGCTCGCAATTGGTTCGGGCGGGTGACCTCGATACCGCTGCTCCACCGCCCGATCACTACTGCGCAGACACTGGTTCCAAATTACGTCAAAATGTCAAGATGGCAGCTCCCGTATCCGGGCTATTTTGGCTTCATTTCGGTACAAGTGGGAGGAAGTGGAGACGCATCGTCCATCTTTATATACAGTCTATGGTTAGGGTAAGTCTCCAGGAAATGAATGTCAGTCAATGTAATGTCATTTAATGTGATGGAAACGTGACGTGTGTGTAGATAGATAGATAGATAGATAGATACTGTAGATGGATAGATGAATAGTGTATTTTGGTGTGCATGTGCATGTGCACATGCGCAAGTATGTAGGTCTTATCAGAGGAGTGGAGAAATCTTGCCGAGAGATAGTATCAGACTGTGGATGTTTGATATGAAATATTTATCTGACTTTGTCTCTACAGATTTCTAATTGTTGAGTATTCATCTAAGGCCCTTTAGAACAGGATCTATCCTGCTCTTTTTAGAGACGAGGAGTTTGATTTCCACACCATCTTCCATTCCTCCTCCCTTTGGAGCCACATCTCACAGAGCAGGTTCCTCTCTCTCTCCATCTCCTGCCCTCTTCTTCGTCCAGTTTTCTTTGTGAGCCAGCTCCTCTCTGAGGCTCGCCTCCAGAGTATCTCATGTGCTCTTCCACTGCTGGCTGCTCCTCTTCAGCTCCATCACCACACAGGCTGTAGTTCGAGACCGCCTTTCTTTTTGGCGACCCTTCTGAGAAGGTCTTCTTCTTGTTTGAGCTACTTTTGGAGTTGGCTCACCTCCATCTGCCTGTTTCCCAGCAGGCCAATCTACTCCTTCAGAGCTTTATTCTGCTCCTCGAGATAGTTTAACTCAGTGATGGCAGGGCATCTCTTAGTCCCTGCACAACTGAGTTGTGAGGGAGCTGCTCACAGTGCTGCAGATTAAATTGCAGCGTTTGTAGACCATGGAGTATAAAAAGTGTTAAGCTACTACCAAATTACCACAGACATCCTGCCAAATGTATTTCTCAGTTGCAATTGATTTTGTTTTGGGTTTAATTTTGGATTATATTATTTTGGTGGAACTTGGGGTAAAGTTTGGGTCATGGTTTTCAATCAGGCCTTACACACATGCTTGGTTAGTTCCAACACAAATTTCCCTTTTTTTCCATTTTTAATCCAATGATTAGCAACACTGACAGCAATAGTAATTTGTTTTGGCATCCTGAGAGAAAAATGATGGCACATTTCTACAATTACTACTCTACATATTCTGCAATTATAAAATGGCCCCATACTATTTACAAGAAATTATTAAAATTGTGATGCATTAACTTCAACTGTATGGAAATTAATCTGCTTTCTAGAAAATGATTTATTAGGGTTTATTGAAGCTTTAGACAAAATATTACAAAATAACAGCAAAAAGTAGACCGGGCTAGACAGGCACATTGCTGAAATAAATGTTCACCAAAAAGTCTGTCCAGTTCAAATGAAAAAATCGTACCCAGTTTCTTGAGCCGGATCCTCTGTCCATGTTGTCTCAGTAAAGATATTGGAGAGGCAGTAATCTCTATAAACAGATTCCACATTTACATGTCGAATCTGTTGGCAGGGGGACAAGATTTTAGCATGGGAAGCATTCTGGTTTCTGTTTGGTCAGTACTACTCAGACTACAATCACGTTAAAGCAGGCTTTGGTTGAATGCCGGTAAATGGTCCATGTGGAGAGCAAAAAAGGCGGAACACATTGGCTGAAATGCAATCTCTGAACCGATCGGCTATCGTCTTACGATGATTTCGTTTTTTTTTTGGTTTAAAATTACCCTGTAAACTGGTTAGTTTTGAAACAATCCGTTCGTATATGTCGGCTCTCAACTTCAACTCGCATCTCTAATTGTTAATCGGATGGTAAAAAATGGGCAGCGCACCAAAAAGGAAGTCTTGGCCTGGATATCCGCTGGCTACACCAGAAACCCAGAAATATAACCCCTTGCTCCCGGAGGCTTATCCTTCCGACAATTAGCTGATAGTTTCCGAGATTCGAGAGGCAGTAAAGACAGTAGGAGTGTGTTCCAATCCACGTACTTCCAGAAGTACACTTCAATGTAGTGCACTTTGTGCACTCTGTACTCACTTGAGTAGTGCGTAAATTTCAGCAGGGTAGGGTCGTCTCAAATCGAATACTCTGCGGCACACTGACCGGAAATGACGATCGCAACATTTGACGATTTCGTTACCCGCCAAAATATCTTCTGAAAAAAAATTAAAGCAGAGTGGAAATTACGTTTCCAACGTCGTCGCCTACGCCTACGATGTGTCCTCCTGTTGGCTGAAAATGCACCGTTATGTTTACGTATTGTATTGTTTTATTCTGTTATCTACGTATGTTTGAATAGTGGTCGTGGCTCCGCCCCTTCCGCTACGTAGCCAAGATGGCGACAATTGAGTGTGGAAAGTGTCCAGCGTTCCACACTCAACGATCTGACCGTTTTGAGTACAACATCCGGGTACTTTG
>CAKALU010000826.1:0-47443 GCA_916700995.1 Hozukius guyotensis
CAGCTGCTTGGCAGTAATGTTAGCTGACCAGACGAAGGTCTCTCCATGAATCAATGCTGATCCTAGTGTTGGCTTTTCCTGCCTCAGCCTCCCAACCGTGGCCGGAGGGAACAGGGGAGACACCGGAGTTTTGGTCGGAGACGATAACGTTTCTCTCTGCGGAGCCCCGTCACTTCACAAGACACGGGAAACCTCTGTTGGTCTGGAGGAGCTGCAGCAGTTATTTCTGCACAAACATCCACTGTACATTCACTAGATATTCTCAGAGCTACTAACTCTTCTGCAGTGTGGAGTGTGCGCACATGCACGTGAGAGTGGAGTGAAATAGCGAGAACGAGCACGGTGTGTGAATGAAGGCAGGCAGAGGAGCAGAGGAGCAGAGTACAGCAGAGGCTCCGGCCCTGGAGACCAAAGCTACGGTCTCCCCCGTGTCCTCCAACCGTGGCCAACACTGTTTAACAGATGGGCTTCACTAGATACAACCAAGAGGTTTTGGTGCTTCCGTGTAGTTTGTGTTGGAGTCTGAGTCTGAAGAGCGTAGATACACGCGAGCGCGCATGGGACACCGACCCACAATGATTTATACGTGTAAGAAGTTACAAACAGTCACTTGAAGAGACTTTATAAAATCCAATAGATTCAACAATTAATGTCTTATGTGATTATTTATCCAGGTTGAAAGGAGTTTTTTTTGTTAGCAGTTTGCTTAAGCCTACCGACTACAAAGGGCAACATATATCCCACGATGCATTGGGTCGAGTCTTTCGACAAATCAGAGTCTGTGCTGCTGTATGCGTAATAGTGCACATGCACATTAGAATAACATGACAATCAAGCCGTGCTAGTATCATGTAGCTCTGTGCTGTTTGGGCAGCAACCAAAATAATAAGTAGAAAATCGTGAGTGTAAAAAAATAATGTGTAGATTATCCTTTGTGCACTTGGTTAATATTTTAAGGCGTGTGCGCCCGCAGAGCAATCATTGGATACATATAGTTGTCATTCAATTTGTATTATTAGGCTTCTTTTTTTATTTTATTTTCATATTTAGTTATAAGAATGTACAAACAATCAATATACCATTTGAAATGACAGAGAAAGAAAAATAATAGCTACATCAGAAGACAATGATACTAATGCTACTACTACTACTACTACTACTAATAATAATAGTAATAATAATAATAATAATAATAATAATAATAATAGAAAAAATGAATAAATTAATTAATTATATTGGCTTCTTGACAGGGAAATGGGCAAGAAGTGATCAGTAGAAAAGGAGCCTCGTGGCCCTGAATGAATAATTATGGCTTTGTATGGACACAGGACCTGTGTTCTGTAGCCTACACTGCAGGCAGTCCCGCCAGGTGAAGTCTATTAATCAATTTTTATTTTATTTAATTTTCATAATCTCTATTATTTTTTTATTTTTTTTCTTATGTGTGGTCCTTTTTCTGTTTTTTATTTCATGTCATGGAAACCCTGCCATGTTCTTCATCTGATATGATGACTTTGCCACGTTTGCAAAAAAAAAAAAACAATAAAAAAAGATTTGAAAGAGAAGAACACATTTCAAAAGCCAAAAGTCTTGTCCAGTATTGTGCTGCGTGTGATTAGAATAAATACCTGTGAGATTAAATTTCCGTTTTTGTTTTGTATTCATGGTTCTATAAATATTTATACATGTATGTGACATTTCTGCAGCATACATATTCTGATAGCCCAGTTTGTCCTAAAAACATGGAAATAATATTATTGTGCATTACAGTGTTGAGGTTCTACATGGGGAAACATGGCTTAGACCTGAGAGGGTTCTAAGCCTCTATTGGTTGGGAGATGATTTTATAAAACATATTATGCATTAGCAACAACAATGACTCCATGAATTACACATTAAAGGTCCAATATTGTAAGAAGTGATATTTTCATGTCTTTTATATTATAAAGTAGGTTTAAGTGCTTTATAAATTCTGTTAAAGTATCAAAACGCTCAATCCACAGAGATATACACACGGCCCGTATTCAGAAATGGTGCCTTTGAAACAAGCTGTCAGGATTTCTGTCCATTTGTGATGTCACAAATATACAATGTTTAGACCATTACTCAGTTTTAAACGTAAACATTCTAAATGTGCCCCAGTTTATTTCCTGTTGCAGTGTATGTGAATGACATCGGCTGACAGTAAGTAAACATGAACCCAAACTGTTGCCTATCAACGCAATTCCGTTGCAATTTTGTTGCACTTCCGTTGAAATGCACTAAAACGGAGTGTTTCAAACAGAGGGTAAATACAGGTATATTCAGGCGGACAGTATGAGGAAAATAAAGGTTTGTTTTTTTACATTTAAGTATGTAAACATGTTCTAGTAGAAACATAAAATACAAGTATGAACCTGAAAATGAGCATGATATGGGACCTTTAACATCTGATTAAAATGATCCATTGTGGAATTCATGTTGTTGTGTTTCCAAATTAAAAATGAAATACAAGAAGAAAAAGCTGAATGAGGACTGACGTTGAAACATTTCATAGATCATAAGTAATGCATATAAGTCGACCCTGTGTGAGTTACAGGAAAAATCAAATCTAAAAATAAGCTCTCTGCTGACAAAACATCGTGTTCCTCACTGTTGATGAGTCACACCAGACTGTTAGATTACATCACATGCTGGAGTTTCCTGTAGGGGAGACGTGTTCATGCTCACACGTGCACTGATCCGACTAAAATGTTATATTCATATAGACCTGCACGTGGAAAAACAATCAATACGCAGTGACTATAATGACTGTAAGTGAGCCAGAACAATTACACTAGTGGTAGGCACAGCCTCCCTGCTGCTTAACTGGAATGCAGATACCACAGACTGGCACTAATGTGCAGTTCATTGTGGTTTATGGAAAGCCCAGGTTGCTATAAGAACTCCACAATTGGCTGTTTCCACAGCGCTCGAGATTTCAGGCAAACACTTCAGTGAAAACATGATGCGGCACTCGTGGTGGAGGGAGCAATCGATGGATGGATGAAATGCTTTCATCCTGGATTCCTCGCTCCCACAGAGGGAGGGAGGGTAAAGAGAATAACACAGTATGGGTGCATACTGAATTTTCCAGGTGGAAATAAACCCCTTAGAATTCACACAGGGGATTCTCTGGATCTCAACAATCCCCCACCTCCACTGCTAACATATTTGTGTCGCCAATCTGTTATTGTCTCAACAATCAAATCCCCACATGAAGCTTAAATTTGTACTCTGATTTGAGAAAAAGAACACAATTGTATCTGGCGGCTTATAATACTCAAGCAGAGTCGGTTACAGTCATTTAAAACTGTGCTGACGCAGCAAAGAATGACCACTGGGCCGTATATGACCCCCATCACCTCAAACCGCAATTTTCAGGCTATTACAGTCAATGAGGAGGAGAGCTATTTGAGATTTCTGCCATGAAGGTCTGCCAAAGAAATACTTGAGCAATCACACCAGAGGATTCAAGTCTCTGTGTATTCATATTGGAATTGAGATGGTATTTTAAAAGAAAGATGGGTCCTTAAAGTTGAATGTTGTAGAGTATTTTTTTTCACTCTGATGCACCATATGCGCTGGCATGCTACGCATATTTTCCACAGATTTTCAAGAGCACCGGGCTAATACAAACCTGACCTGCCCTCTGAAGTCTCGTCTAGTCTCACTCACAGAAAGCTGCCTGAACTCAGATCCGCTTCAGACCACGTAACAGGGGTGACTATTGTGATTCTGCACGCATACCATCACCCCCTTCACCCCAGCCGAGTGCAGCTCTGCTCCGAGCACACAGCGCTTAAACAGACACCCGGGTTTCAAAGGCATTTCATCGAGCTGCTGAAGCTACTTACTTCCACCGCTAAATACTGCCGGGGAATCTCAAGATTCTGCCGCGGTCACTGAAAATGTATCTGTGGTGGGAAATCTGTGAGGGGAAAGAGCACGGGGAGAAGAAGGAGAAAAGAAAAAAAGACCCTCCAAAGAAATTGTGCAAGTCCTTGGAGACTGAGGAGAAATGGATTTGTCCTTGTTTTGATACAAATACAAAAAATGCGCCCAAACATGCACACACAGAGTTAAAAAATAATCTTACGGGCCACCGAAAAGCTACCAGGTTTAAACATTTACACACTTGCTTTCTTTGGGCTCAGTGTGTTACTTTTGGAAACTGCTCAGTTGTGGCAAAAGGAAAAGAAAGAGTCAATATGACGCAGTAAAAACATACTTTATTATTCTCCGAGAGCCCAGGAAACGCACACAGTTCCTCCCAGAATCCAAAGCAAACACTGCTAACCTTAACCCTACCTTGACAGCGGCGGGCGACACAGTTCGGTTAAGTCCATCAAAACTGAATGAAGCTTTAGACGTGTGATGATTCATCACATCGCAGCTTCATATTTCATTTCGAGGAAAAAGAACATTTTATTTTTTTCCTATACTGCTCGTGCAGATTGAAAAATGTGCCACTTGAATAAGCAAGTTTTGATGCTGTATGTATTGCGACAGTCAGGATTCAAAATTCATGCAAATAACATCAATCGTCAGTGTGTGACAGCTGAAAACAATAGCAAGTCTTATTTGAAAATGGCATAAATGATTGAATTATATGTATAACAGATGTGATCTGGCGTTGTGTTATAAAGACGCCACAGGCCGGGATTCCCAGTCGAGTTGGTTTATTCTGATTATAGGCAAACAGTGCGGTCACTGGACTGTTGTGGAACATACTGTATATCTTCAGTAATGATGTTACGCTTACACGGTCAAGTTAAACTGGGCAGTAGTACCAACATTACAGATTACTGTATAAATATGTATCTGATAATAGACAAACAGTGCGGTCACCGGACTGTTTCGGAACATATAGCTTCAGTAATGATGTTACTAGAAATATAGAAACACTCATGTTACCACACAACACACAGCTTGGTAACGTCCTCTGTTGTTAAGAGGCAGACAAGCATGACTGTGTGCTCTTTCTAAGGGGGAATGTCCATTAGACAGTCTCCACTTTGATTGATGTATTTTGGAGCAATAGTTTTTGAAAAAAGAGGGGAAAAGTAACGCCTCCGCCTGTGTACGGAAGATCATTAAAGCTTCAGTGGGAAGAATGTTTTTGGCATCATTGGGTATAAAAATTCATAATAATCTTTCAGCAAATTGTAATTCAAGTGTTCTGAGAGACTTCTGCACCTCCTCATGGCTCTGTTTTCAGGCTTTAAAAAAATCTAGCCTGTGACGATAGACTTTGGCCAATCACAGATCATTTCAGAGAGAGCGTTCGCATTGAGCGTTCCTATTGACTGTTGCTCCGGCTGATCTGAACTTGGCTGCCAGGTCACAAACTTTCTCATTTTACAGCTAAACAGTACACTACAAGATGTTTCTGAAAACATTTGAGGCGAGAAATAGGCATTACAGTAACAGAATATCGATTCATATTTTATCAGAGCTGCCTAGTTTGACCGTTTTGTCCAGTTCGCAATGATTGACAGCCGGCTCTCACAGATAGCAGCTGGACGGCAGACTCCAGATCACCTCTGACTGCTTGTTTTCCTCCGGTCTGTGAAATCTTGCTGATGCCGTTAGTAGAACCGGAGGACATTGGAGGACACAGACGCACATTATTGTCTGAACACTGAACCAAAATACACATATATACAGCTCTGGTACAATGGCAAGTGGCAGCATTATTAACCAGTTTACATATGCAATGAAACACCTCAGAGATTGAAGACAAGAGGCCAAACTCAGAGCTGACACAGAGTGAAGAGCCCTCTTTTATGTGCCGGCTTGTTACATGTCACACAAGTTGCTATATGCCCTGACTCTGCATTAATTGCAGATCAGAGTGTTGTTACCACCAACCATCACACTAGACTGTGAGAGGACGATGATAAACACAAAGTGGGTTTGGCTGGTAATCATGTGGGAATCAGGGGGAACTGCTCTGGAGACAAGTCGCTAAATGGTCCCATCCACAAAGTGCTACCATGTGGAGGTTCACAGCGCCATTTACAACCACATGTCTCTTTGTTCAGTTTCAGTGGAGCTGCAACCGAGTAATTTCAAGGAGGACTGGAAGCGGGGGACCCCGGTGGCCAACTTGTCTCAAACACCAGATGAACAGATGATCCATTCGGTCTAGAGGAATATTGTGGGCAAAAATGCCATAATAACCTTTCAGCATATTGTAATTCAAGTGTTCTGGGAGGAAACTAGACTTCTGCACCTCCTCTTGGCTCTGTTTTCAGGCTTTAAAAAAATCTAGCTTGTGACGTTGGCCAATCACAGGTAATTTCAGAGAGAGAGCGTTCCTATTGGCTGTTCATTCAACGGAGGCAGTAATAGAATATTGATTCATATTTGATCAGCGCTGCCTAGTTTGACCATTTGATCAGAGTTTGCAAGTGATTGACAGCTGCTCACAGACGGCAAGGCTCCAGCTCGGCTGTGATTGGTTGTTTTCCTCCGGTCTGTGAAATCTTGCAGGTGCCGTTAGGAGCACCAGAGGACACAGAGGCACGTGATTTTTTTTTTCAGATTCTCATGTACTACTGTCAGGATACAGTGACTGTTTTATAAAAATAACTTTTTTTAATAAAATTTGCTCCAATTCTACCAACTGCTGCTTTAATGGCAGATACTGTATATCATACTGACCTGATGAAAGCAGTGATGAGAGGCAACAATGCCTCTCCCACTAATCACAGACAATTTAAAACCCATCAAAATGACGTCACACAAACAGGGATGAGGCGTTTACTCATGGCCGCCCGGCTGCTGTTACATTAACTTCTACTCTGTGTGAGTGTGTGGTGTGTTGGATTGTTAATCTTGTGTTGTGGATAGTCGATCTGTTGTGCCACACAGCCACATCTGAGAGCTTCTTGGTGTTATTGGCTAAACAAGTCCTTGTTAGAACATGTGAAATCACTTCTTCCTTCTCTTTGAAGGTTAAGCTCAACCAAATCACAAAAACATAATTTTCTCAAGGTGAGGTCTGATTGTGAATTATCGCCACAACATTTGTGCCAATTTGACCACTGTAGTATTTTTGGAGTCTGTGCTTTTTCCCAAAAACAGCGAATGTAGCAATTGTAGTTAGTTTGCATTGTGTTCAGACTGATCTCAAAACTCACCACTCACCGGTTCCTCGACAAAAAGCCAATGGGACTTTTTTCCATTGGATTTGGATTATTGCAGAAAATATGCTCTGTGGCAAATAAACATTTTATGATACTTACAAATTTTGTTTGTTTTGTTTATAATTTTTGAAGTTTAAATGCAATCAGCAGAAATAAAAAGCTAATGTTAGGCTATAAACATCATGGTCACATGACGGTTCAGGTTGCCACCACTAAGCTAAAGCGGACTGATGTTCGGTGTGATGACGTTTAATAAACTCACTTAGCAACCGCCTTTTTAAGACACATAAAAGCTTCAAAATTCATGCGCGGGGTGTTTACTTACGTATTTTATGTCGTAGAACAAAACGTTAAAATCTCTTAAGCTTGTGTTAATCACCTAAAAACCCATTGACAAAAAAACATTGACTTCGAGACGAGGGAACCGGAAGTGCTAAAATGTTAATTCTTTCCCAGGTTTTAGGACTCACTCCTGCAGCACTCTATTCGCAACTACATTTTTAGATTTTCATTTACTTTATATGTAATTCTACTGTTACTAAAATGTGACAAACAAACACAGGACTTTCAAACAGAAGGCCGGTGTTTGAGATCAGTGTTCATGGCCCAAAGTGTTACTTTGAATTTACGTTAGTAACGTGTTTTTTGGTGAAGTTTGTGACATGTTTTCTGTACTTCTGTTACATTGTTTCCGTATGTATTTCACTTAGTTCATGTCCGTTTTTTAAGCCCAACCATGATGTTTTTCTAAACCTAACGAAGTGCTTTTTTTGCCGTTACTGTAGTTTTGTTGCATGGCGTAAAAATGACACGCGAAAAGGCTGAAATGCGTTCACATGACGCACGGAATGTCTTTGTAATGTCATGCTATTTATGGGGTTTGATGAGGTTGGCCATAGATATACTAAATCTCTGCAGCCACCCCAAAACAATGGAGGTAAATGACAATTTTTTTTCTGCTTAAATGGTCCAATGGTGTTTTTCTTGAAACAATGATCTGTTTACTCTACTGACATCACAGTGGACTGTGTTCATGAGTTTTTTATTTCTCTTATAGAAAACCATTCAAAGCTTCTATTCACTTCCATTGTATTGGGTTAGCAGCAGTAATCACAAAGAGATTCCTCAAATCCTGCACAAATAAAACCAACATTATCTTCTTGAAAAGACACCAGTAGGAGTAAGTGAGATGTTCTTTTTGTGTTTTGGGTGAACTGACCCTTTAGAAATCCCCACTACACCTCTGTTTTACGACTCAAAGGACCATTGACTTTCAGAGTGTGCCTCCCTGATTAATCTTAACAACAGAGGGGCGGATAGAGAAGCTTCAGTATGGTTCCAGTTAGGCTCACCGCTCACTGTCTACTGATCTCTTTCAAACAACTTGATTGCTCCTATTGGATTATCTGCTGGATGTGCGACCTCGTGAGCACGACGTGTGTGTGCAATGTGCATGCAAGTGTGTGTTTTAATTAAAGTTTGAGGAAGACTGGGAAAAGTTGAATTTAGCGAGGCAGGGTGAAAAATTGTCTCGTTTTCTTGTCTTCATTTCTGTGTCGTTTCTTATCTTCCTTTAAGCTCGGCCACTGCACAGGTTATCTCCAAATTACCAACAGAACTCATTTATTCTTCAATTGAATTAGGTCCTAGAGAGAAGGCCTGCACAACCATCTCCCCTTTATAAAACAACCCACCGACGGTGGCTATCCACAGCTCCAATGATTAGACCGCAGCGTGACCTGGATCAAACACCTCAATCAGACACCACGGCTTGTACTCTCTTTCGCTCTCTTTGTCTCTCTCACAATCCTCTCTCCTCTCAGTCTTTCTCTCCCACCGACTCTTGACAACAGATGTTGGACCAGCTCATGCAATACACAGAATAACAGAATTATTCAGTGTAAAAATGGCAACTGTAGATGCAATGTCAAATTTACCCAAACAGATTATTAATTGCAGTTTGTTTTTTTTCCCTCTCATTGTTCTCATGCATTTATAGAGACAATACATGTTTTAAGAACAGGGGACTAAAAACACAGGATGTTCACAAAATGGCATGATTCATGCTCAAAATATAATTATGCTTTCAAAACGGTTTCACCGAAATCACGAAAGAGTTTTAAAGAGACAAAAAGCTCCTCAAAAACGCTGCAATCATTTAACAGGGATGCAAAAATCTGGAAATAAAATCAACAAAAGTTAAAATATTCCATCAGTTCATTTTTACAGTCCATAGATGTTCAGACGTTACAGATATTTTTCCTCCTGACTCGACATCTAGGTTGAAAAAATTAACGTGTGACCAATCCAACCTGTGACTGTGACCTGGACATGAGATTTATGTTTGTATTCTAGAGGCTGAATATGGACCTCAATTGCATTAAAGGTGCTAAATTCGTAATTTAGAGCATTTCTATTGTCTTCCCATGGCGACGGCTGAGCCATGGGGAGACAGATAACGGTGCTAACAGCGAGGAACGTATATTGCTAAGAAGTGAAAGTCAATTTTTCATTCCATTGCAACATCACCGCCCCGCAGCAGAGCTACGCTTCCGCCATTTTGGACTGAAAGTGACTACCGGACGCCGGTAAAACATGCAGCTACAAAGTGCCGTACAAAAGTAAAACTAAATTATTTCTATCCTATTGTCATATATCTAATTTCTCTACCAAAATGGCTTGAATAAAAAAATATTATAAATATGCACACTATTGATACTATTTGCTTATTTATTTATTAAACGTTTTTGCTCGGCTGCCTCCCAGAGGAGCACAAAGTTGAGCGATGGACATAAAATCGATGTCCAACAGACCACAGACCATGGATGTATAAGAGGTTGTGTCCTGTGCTTTTTCCCTGCGTGTTAGTAAATAGCCAACAACTACATTAAATTCTGTTGATGTCATGCTACTAGCACTACTAGCTACTGGCCGATAGCCGGTTGTTTGGGAACAGAGATGTTAATACATCCACTACGGTACAGGCTGACAGCATATAGCCCATGGCTGTATTATAAGATAATAAAAATGATGAATTACAGCCAATATGTCAATTATTACAGCCACATACAGCTAGCAAGAAGCTGTCAGAACCGGATATGTCATATGAGCGTGCAGGGCGGTGCAGTCCCGTGGGTCTGATGCACGTTCATTATGCCGAGGAAAATAATTCTGGACTCAGCTGTTAGTTCATTTTACAACTTTTAAGACATAATGATTTAAATGAGGGCTATTTACGTGTTCGTACTGGGAAGTTGATTTACCTTTAAAACAAATTACCCTCTGATTTACATTTGTCTCTTTATACATGGCTATGGACTCATTGGCGTTTCCAGGCAAAAATGGCGGCAGCGGCTGTTGTCAAAAAAGCACCGGAGATTTGTCTCTTTGCTTCTATACTCTTGCTAACAGTGTTAACCTTCGGGGGAATAGGAGGGTGGACGCTACGCTTTCCGCCACGACGCCATCGGTCGGGACCGTATTATCAGCTGTAACCGCCATATGAGAGCATTGCAGAGCAGCGGCCGTGAGCTAGCTAGTGGGGGCACGCTCACATGCACGGACATGCACTAAAAGCACTCGTGGCCAGACCGGCGATGTCAACGAAGCACAGAGAAGCTCCGGTTACAAGACACACCGAGGGAGAGTGACTTCATTCTCTGCTCAGGTAGACATTACTCCTCTATATCTTTACATAGCAAATAGTTGTTTGCTGCTATAGTAATGCTCTGAATATATAGAGAACCATTAAAGGTGAGCATAGTGGAAGATAAATCATTGATATCCCTAAACCTCTACATTACATATTGTTCCATCATACAGCAACAGCTTAAAGATGGATGAATGTTGCCACTCAACGACTTCTCCCACCTTCACATCCACACTCCCCTGCTCCCATTTTTTTGGGGTGGGATAAAAAGTGATCAAACTGGCGCGTTCCTTTACATCTGACTTGATATCGCTCATCAAACTAACTGTCTTCTATCTCTGCATGTTTACACACAGTGAATGAGCCAACACAGCTGCAGCTGATTTATGCTAATTGGGACGAAGCTCGAGTGAAGTTTTCCCACCGTACTTTCATGTGATAGTTGCCACAAAAGTAAAGGAAATAGTGTGAAGAGGACTAGATACGAGAAAGAAATTCAGTGTAATCGTGGCATCGCTGCATTTGTAGTTGTTGGTGCAGAAAAAAAAGTGGCTGAATGACTCTAGTGGGAAGTCTGACCAGGTGAGACCAATTTTCACTTAACTCCACCCTCCAGGCTCCTGCAGGTATATAGTGTTAATGCTCAGCTGTTTTTTTATTTATACATGTATTTGGATGTAGAACAAATACCATATGTAGACTTAAACCTCAGTGGGAGAAACTAAAGACAATGAATTAGCTACCTTGCAAAACAAAAGACAGAGAGGAAACATTGGCAAGTACAAGTTCAAATTCTAAGTGTAAATGACTTGTTTTAACATTTATTGGAGAACCCAGCATTAATTACTTGGAATGGACTGGCTAAACTAGAAAGCTTACTGTAGCTTGCAGTTTGAAGAAGCAGCTGAGGTGTATTTTTTTTTCATTAAGCAGCAACTATAGAAAGTGGATAATATTATCTTGTCTTAGCTCCACACTTTTTTTCTATAGAGGAACATTTTAATGGTCTTAAATTAATTAATTTTGTATTATTTTGGCTGCTAGGGGTCAGTCAAAATTGAGCCAATTGAATAAGTCTGCGTAGAGAAATATCGGCGTCTTTTGCTGCTACATGTAGCCCTCGACTTTCTTCACCAGCTAGCTTAGAGCACTAACTTTGTCTGGGAAGGTGGTCTAGCTCAGCCCTGTCTCCTAAAAATCACTTTCCCGTACAATGAAACTGCATTGTGAAATATATTTTGTCATGGATTAAGTTGGTTTCTGATGTATTACAAATACGTTTGTAGCGATAGTCCGCGTAGGGAAGAAGTCGGGATCTTGGAGGCGTCAAAAAAACACAGGACTTTCACTGTTCATGTCCCATGTGAAACTAAAAGTCAATGTTCACTTTATTTTAATTTACATCCGTAGCCTAATAACATAACAAACATTGTCATTCTAAGAAAACTATGATGTTTTTACTAGTTTTTATTGCTTTTGTTTTGTTTTGTTTCCATCTCATAGTCATTTTAAGCCAAACCATGATATTTTTTTACTAAACCAAAGTAGTTTTGTTGCGTTTTTTTGTTGTTGTTTTGTTTCAATTTACAATTTTAACCACATGTTTAAAACAGTTTGAAACTGCGACCAAAATCCGGAAGGAAATATGTTTGCCTTGGAACGCAATTGAGAATGCAATTTAGTTGTATGGGAATGTAGTTTTGTTGGAGACAGGGTTGTGTACCTGGTCCTGGAAATGGGATTTGTGAGCGTAATGTGACTGAACTAGACAGTAAATCTGATGGCTGTGAAACAAAATCAATGAGCTAAAAGAAGCTAAAAAGTTCCACAGAGCTGCAACATTGAGAGATATTCCTCTGTGAAATGCAAGAACTCCTTCTCAGACTACCCACAATCATTTCATTCATTGCTAATATAAAAAAGATTTGCTCTTCTTCCTCCCATATAATTATAATATTAGTGGAGCTTTAATGTATCTTAGCATGTTAGCCAGAAAAAAACAGTGGTTATTTGGCTCCGCCCACTTAGCCCAGCCAATGAGATCTTTCGCTCCTGGTGAGAAATGTTTGTATAATTAAAACCCCACTTGGCTGGTGGTTCTCTATACGGCATAGATTGCTTTGCAAATATTGCTTTAGATTTATTCCTACAGTGTCTATTGCCTGAGAGACCTCTTGTCTTTGATGATTGCCTCTCTCTCCCTCCCTCTCCCCTCTCCCTCTGCTTCTACATCTGCTTTCATTTTTCTCTGTGTGTATGACAAACAGCGAAGAAATTCCAAACTGTGGTCGTCCTAAGCCAGCAGCCCCTCCTCCAGCTTTCTCTTGGCAGGATGGCTCGTGTCTCACATTTAATCATGAATGCTTTGCCAGGCAGCTGGGCCTGAGGGAGATTCAGTGGGGGAACAGAAGAAACCTGATCTGGTGAGGCAGGCAGCGTACAGTTAAAGCTCTCCATAAAGACCCAGGAGCCAGGCCATAACAACACCATCATGATAGTTTGAACAGAAAAAACAACAGTGTCCGACTTGTTTTTGGTCGGTGGCATCGAGTCAGAAGAAAGTGGCAGAGAAACACTGAAAGTTTATAAAAGCATCAGGAGCACTTTTCATGGCAAATTAATTGAACAGATGGAAAAGAGAAACGTCATTCTCTCTGCATGCTGTCCGCTCTTGTTCCCCCTCCATTTTTTTTTTCCATAAAGAATATGACTCTTGTCTAGTGAATGAAAATACAAACATTGCCAAGACATGTGTGATCTATTAAGCCGACCAAATTTTAAGCTCCACCAGTGGCCAGCCCCACATCACAGTGTCCAACATTCTCATTCACATCCATCCCGTATAATTGCATCCTCAAAGAGAATGCTTTAAGGGAACAGATAATTGAGTGGCACATGAACCTAATCATTTCTGCAGAGTCTCTCGAGGCCATCGGGAGTGACGAACTCTTTATCTCACAAGTCTCAAAGGAGAACCTTTCCCTTAATCTCACTCTGGATTCAAAGAGAAGGGGCATTATAACGGTGGCCACCAATCTTCTTCTTTTTAGTCCATCGAGTATTTCTCCCCGACTATAGAGAAGCGTGGAAGCAGTGTGTCTCCGACGTCAACCACAGATTGATGAAGAAATGTTTTGAAGGTTTGATTTTACCCTTCATTGACAACTTGGCAGTCGCTGAAGCAACTGAAAAATCCAAATTTAGTCAATGGAAAGGAAGCAGAAATTGAACTGAGGTGAGACAAGCAAACAGCTGATTGTCATTGGCTGAGACACCTGTCAATCACGCCTCAAAGTATATTTCTTTTCAAGTCTTAATATAACCGGAATTCACCAACGACACACATTATTAAGGGGAATTAACTACCAGTGGAGGTTGGTCCATAGAAGCAGAGGAGGTTGCTCCTCCTCTATTTTTGGGAGGCACGAGGGCGATCAAAATATGAAAAAAAGAGTAATTGGTTGAAATAAACCATTACCAAATCACAGTATCATTTATAAAATATTTTTTTCTCTCTTCTTTGGAAAAAAATCCATTATTTAATAAATTCTAATTAAAATGCTCCAACAGCGAGAGTATTGTGACTGAACTAGACGGTAAATCTGATGGCAGTAAAAAAACAAAATCAATGAGCTAAGAGAGGCTAAAAAGTTCCACAGAGCTGCAACATTGAGAGATATTCCTCTGTGGGATCATAATGCAAGAACTTCTTCACAGACTACCCACAATCATTTCATTCATTGCTAATATAAAAAAAGATTTGCTCTTCATCCTCCCATATAATTATAATATTAGTGGAGCTTTAATGTATCTTAGCATGTTAGCCAGGAAAAAACGGTGGTTATTTGGCCCAGCCAATGAGATCTTTCGCTCCTGGTCATCCATTATTCAATAATCCATTATTTAATAAATTCTCATTAAAATGCTCCAACAGCGACACCTTCAGGGCAGGCAAGAACGTGGTGGTTGGGGGCAAGGGAGGCCAGGTCCCTGTCCTCCCTTGAGGCGGGACCTCTTCTATCAATTCAATGTATGTTTTTCATGCTAATCTGTGATTGGCCAAAACATGTAAAATGACACTCCAAGAGAGGTCATCAACCAAACAACCAGAAGAATACAATATTGACATTACGTTGGTTGCAATGATGTTTTCCAAGTTTCATCTTCAATTCTCTACCACCGCATGTACGTGGGCGTGACGAACTAGCAGTAACACGATAGATGAATACAGTAGCATATTAGCTAAAGCAACAACTAGCTTGTTGCAGCAGCCCTGAATGACTGTAAGCTAATGGCGAAAATGGATTTGGACTGGGGGTGGGTGGGTGGGGGGGGGTGCGACAGAGGCAGGACGCCGCCGGTGAGAAGGGAGTGCTCCGCTCTGCTGGTGCAAAACAATATTTTCTTATAATACATTTTATATGTTTTCTTTTCTTTTCATCTTTTATTCATAAATATAAATGTAACAATAAATACCTTGTTTTGTTGTTTTCTTGAAGGATGTTGAGCATTATGTGAAGACACTTAACATATGTAGGTTTTATATAAATTATAATAGATTGTTTATTGTGATATACTCCTGGCTTTTTTATTATTGTTATACTGAATGTGAATTATGTTCTTTTGTTCAATAAAGAAAGACAGTAGAGATCCAACTAGTGTAAAATATCATGACGCTGTGGGTTGGTTTTCCTCCCATCCTTCCCAAAACAAACCAAACAGTTGCCACTGTTAACTATTCCTAGCTTCTTGTGACAAACAATGATTCACCTTGAATTTTGTGATATAATCAGAGAGTTTTTTGGAAGCAGTATTGAAGAACTGTGGCACTTTCACTTGACTTTTTGTTTGAGTTCAAGTTTCAGTCAAGTATTCTTTCTTGGCTGGTACCAGTAACTTCCTGGAGTCTCCGCTGGTTGCCTGGCAACAGCTCAGAGCAAAGATGTAGTCCGGCATATGACTCCCTGTAAAATGGCAATTTTTTTTACAGATTAAATGGACAAGATGTCAACTTGTTAATAAGTGAGCTGTAGAGTCAATCGAGGTGGATTTTGTTACCGCTAGACTTAGCCAGGCTAGCTGTTTCCCCCTGTTTCTAGTCTTTGTGCTAAGCTAAGTTTACCAGTCTTACATTTAACAGATACATTTATAAGAGTGAATAAGCATATTTCCAAAAATGTCAAACTGTTACCAAATTGCAAACATTATCATTGAATGTATGCAGGTTTCTGCAGAACCATCTAATATGAACATTCTGTTGAGCTATAGGGTTGTGAGTTTTTGAGTGGTACTTAAAAGTTACTATTTTGCAGCATTTATAGATTGCAAGGAAAGGTATGATAATTTCTGTTTAGATTAGGGCTGTCAATCGAATAAATATGTAATCGTGATTAGTCTCACCTTTTTTATCTGTTCAAAATGTATCCTAAAGGGAGATTAGACAAGCATGTAATACTCTTTTCAACATGGGAGTGGATAAAATATGCTTGCTTTATGCAAATATATGTATATATTTATTATCGGAAATCAATTAACAACACAAAACAATGACAAATATTGTCCAGAAACCCTCACAGGTACTGCATTTAGCATAAAAAATATGCTCAAATCATAACTTGGCAAACTGCAGCCCAACAGGCAACAACAGCTGTCAGTGTGTCAGTGTGCTGACTTGACTCTGACTTGCCCCCAAACTGCATGTGATTATCATAAAGTGGGTATGTCTGTAAAGGGGAGACTCGTGGGTACCCATAGAACCCATTTACATTCACATATCTGGAGGTCAGAGGTCAAGGGATCCCTTTGAAAATGGCCATGACAGTTTTTCCTCCCTAAAATTTTGCATAAATTTGGAGCGTTATTTAACCTCCGTTGCGATAAGCTAGTTTGGCATGGTTGGTACCAACGGAATTTAGTTTCATATGATACCTGTACCTTCACTCTAGCTTTAAAACTGAGCCTGCTCCAACCTAAAAATCACAAGTTGCGTTAATGCGTTAAAGAAATTAGTGGCATTAAAACAAATTAGCTTTAATGCATCATCATTGTGTTAGAGAAGCCAAATTATGTTTGATTCAGACTGTGCCTGTGACAACTTCCAAAAGGAAATACAATAAGAGGTGTCCTGTAGCTTTGGCAAATATCACAAATTTGCAAATAACTGCTAATTTAGTCAAGAAATGCTGTGTGATTGTAGAGTCAAATTGAAGGAGTTGTGGTCTTTTGTATGTGTTCTATAATATGGGGTTGCAGTGATCACGCTGCAGTTACAAGCAGCATTTTCTTCTAGTTCACCGTGTGATCAGGGGTACAACTATTCAAATCAAGCCTTATCCAGTGAATTTAATAACCACGGCTGCGTTCCAATGTTTGCCTGTCATGACTCATTAGAGACATCTGTAGTAAGCATGCCATTATCCACTCCTACACCACACAGCTGACAAAACTGTTCCACGGCAGACCTCAGAACAGACACCGTGTGGGAGCCATGTTGGTCCGGGCTGGCAGAGGGTGGGAACAACCACATTATTATTATTATTATTTTTTAACTTTCACACAGCAACAATTAAAAGCTACACCGAAGTAGGTGAGAAAGACTGAGCCTTAACCAGATTTGAATGTCAGCCCTAACAAACACCGAGGCACCGGAGACACAGGCTGCCGTCATTATCAGGGCCGGGGGATAATTACGGTGCAGAGTGAAAACCACGAGATAGAGAACTCCAATAGAATTTCAATAAAAAGAAAAACTAGAAAAAGAGATATGCAAGTGGTTGATCAAACAAAAAAAATGCTGAGTGAAAAATCAAAATCTTCAAAGATGATTAATCCACAGAGCATAAAAACTGTTTACGATATATTCTGTAAAGTGCTACTTGGAGTGTTTGTCACTGGCATCCCAAGGGCCACATGATACTGAAACATGTCTTTTAAAGGTATACTTGCAAGTAAGGAATTTGTGTAAATCTGCAAAAATGACAATGAACCACTCTCGTGACGAGATTGTGCATAAAGTTGCAATAAAAACAACTGAAAAGGTAGATTATTGAGATAAGAGGAGAGGAAATTCACAAAGTTAATTCTCTGTGTTTGGATCCATAATAAATTAAAAGTAGAAAATCAATTTTATATATATATATATATAATATATAATATTTATGACTGTCCATGGTTAATCGCGATAAATAACAAATTAATCGCACATTTTTGTATCTGTTCAAAATGTACCTTAAAGGGAGATTTGTCAAGTATTTAATACTCTTATCAACATGGGAGTGGGCAAATATGCTGCTTTATGCAAATGTATGTATATATTTATTATCGGAAATCAATTAACAATACAAAACAATGCAAACTGCAGCCCAACAGGCAACAACAGCTGTCAGTGTGCTGACTTGACTATGACTTGCCCCAAACTGCATGTGATTATCATAAAGTGGGCATGTCTGTAAAGGGGAGACTCGTGGGTACCCATAGAACCCATTTTCCTCCACATATCTGGAGGTCAGAGGTCAAGAGGACCCCTTTGAAAATAGCCATGCCAGTTTTTCCTCTCCAAAAGTTCAGAGCGTTATTTAACCTCCTTCCCAACAAGCTAGTGTGACATGGTTGACATGGATTTCTTAGGTTTTCTAGTTTCATATGATACCAGTATCTTCACTCTAGCTTTAAAACTGAACAACCTCTGAAAGATCGATTGCGTTAATGCGTTAAAGAAATTAGTGGCGTTAAAATGAATTTGTCTTAACACGTTGACAGCCCTAATAAAAAGTAGTTGTTTCTGCTATGGGCATTTGAGATAAACAAGTATGAGGGTCTGAGAAGGCAGTATTAGTTCTGTCGGGTCCTGCAAAAGCTGAGAAATGCTGCGAAGCAAGTTCTAACATGAGTGCGGTTTTGGGAATCACTAAGGCTCGCCAAAATAATCTCTATTTCTTTCTTAACCCAAAACAAACATGCATTGTTCCCAAAGTCCTCATCCGCAGAAATGCTGCACACAGTCCACCAGGATCCTTGTCTTTGTTTCTGGTTCCCCCTCCATCCAAGGCTCTCTAAACAGAGCCTACACTTTGTTTATCCTTCGTCTGGGCAGTTCCAGGCATTGACTGACAATGCCAGCAAATTAAGACTTACAAAGTACTCCTTCCCCAGTTCCTCTTGAAACAAGAAGCAAATGTGTTCCCCGATAGCTCACTGCCGGACCCTCTCATCGATCAGCTGGAGCGTCAGGCGAAATGGACAAATCCAAACCAACTCCTGTCCTCTTGTTTTCTCTCTTTTTGTTCCAGCCTGCTGACATTCTACCAAATCTATCAACATTTGGTTGCCGCATGGAAAAAAGATTGCTCATTTTTCAAAAATCTGTCAAGAAACAAACATATTCCAAAAACCTCAATGGCAGACTGATTAAACAGCTGCAATCAGAAAGATTACTGTGCTGTTTCTTTTTTCAATGAAAAAAAGCCAATTATAAAAGGAGTTCAAGTCCGTTCTTTTATTGCGGTGCTTCATCACAATCTTGGCTTTATTTTCAATCACTGGAAAATGCCATATAATCTGAGCTGCTCCTTTTGTTTTGTGGGAATCACTATACCAGAACATGGTCTGTGGAGGATAATCATGAGAGAATATCAATGTAATACAAATTCTGTCAAAAGCTGAGGCGCCGTCCAATGGGGTCACCTCGTCCTGACATATAAACTGGCAGAGGAATCATTATGAAGCACTGGCCCCTCGTCTTTCACTGTGGCTCTCTCACGTCAGATTATAATGCACCCTGCAAACTTTCAATACCTTTGTAGCATCTGCTTTTTGCAGCAAGTGATGAATTCAATAGAGAAAGGTCCCTCACTAACACAATAGATCACCTGATTGATGGCCATTCCTGAAAGAACTGCCAGAACAAAACAAGACCCTCTACTCCAATTCCCTTAGAGGCGATGAGTTTTGTCGGGTGTCAAAATGAACAAAAAAAAGAGAGGAGAAGCTGATTCATTCTGGCCTGAAAATAGATGACAGGAGACGAATGCTACAACACGAACTGCAGCTCAACCCCGCAAGTATAAAAGACATCACCTGATGGATGAACGGGCACTTAATTATGAGGTACGTAAAATCATATCAAGGTCCTCCACAATGAAGTTGCTCAGAAACATTCGGAGAGCTGTCGTCATCTAAATAGGCACATCAGCTCTGATGTGAATCTTTGCCATTCAGATTAATAAAAGCATATGTTTAATGAGTGCGGATCATAATAACAATAAATAAATAATTTTGGGCAGCCAACACATTCAATCTGAAAAGGAAAAATGAATAAATAAAAATAAAGAGTTGGTCCATCTGCATACTTGTATGGTGTTTTCAAATGGAAACGCCCACTCAGCCGTTAGCAAAAAGCAGTGACGTAGGTTACCAAAGTAAGCTAATCAATAGGGTTATGAATAATGTGAATGCTAGCACTATAAGTCAAATTTAGCTGTGTTAAGTTTGGAAATAACTTAAAAGGATTAGTTCGGATTTTTTGAAGGTGGGTATATGTATATTCCCGTGTTCTGCGAGGTAAAACTACTGTTTTTTATCAATGGAGTCTGGTGGCTTTGAAGAGAGCGATATAACAGCTTCAGTTCCCCGTCAGAAAGGGCTGTCTGACGGTGAGATCAAACAGCTGTGACGGGAGCAGCAGAAAAATATATTTTAGCCACCTAAAAAAAATCTATATCAGTTATGTGTACGCTATATTTAGAACATTTTCACTACTTTCCCTGGCCATCAGAGAGCCCTTTTTGACGGAAAACTGAATCCGTTATCTACGCTCTCTTCAAAGCCACCAGACTCCATTAACAAAAACAGTAATTTTACCTCACAGAACACAGGAGTTGCTGGTCTACCGCTGCATCGATCGGTTAGATAGTTTGTGTTATTGTCTGACTTTTGGATCTGAACTAACGCGTTGTTCACAACAGTACATTGCTTAGCTTCCGTGACCGAACTCTTGTTTGCGTCTCCAAACTGGGAGCATGCCGACTGCCATCTAAGTTATTGTATGTAATACGCTGACTATATATATATATATATATATATATATATACTGTATACTTTATATGAGGCAGCGTCATCATCACGTGGGAAAAAAGTTTTTCTTGGAAAAATATCGCTTTGATGCTAAAACATACGTACCTTGACTAAAATGTGAAGCTACAGAATGATATAAAACCTCAAAAACCCTGAAAATAATGGACCCGCCCTTTAAGTATTTATCTTTAAAGGTCCCATATCGTGCTCATTTTCAGGTTCATACTTGTATTTTGTGTTTCTAATAGAACATGTTTACATGCTGTAATGTTCGAAAAACACATTATTTTCCTCATACTGTCTGCCTGAGTATACCTGTATTTACCCTCTGTCCGAAACGCTCCGTTTTAGTGCATTTCAATGGAATTGCAACGGAATTGTGTTGCTAGGAAACAGCTTGGGTCCATGTTTACTTCCTGTCAGCTGATGTTATTCACATACACTGCAACAGGAAACAAAGTGGGACACATTTATAATGTTTATGTTTAAAACCATGTAATGGTCTAAATATTGTATATTTGTGACATCACAAATGGACAGAAATCCTGACAGCTTGTTTCAAAAGCACAGTTTCTGAATACGGGCTGTGGGTTTTTCTCTGTGGATTGAGCGTTTTGATACTTTCACAGTATTTATACAGCACTTAAACCTGCTTTATAATATAAAAAAACAGGAAAATCTCACTTTTTACAATATGGGACCTTTAATGGCACTTTTTTTGCCATAATAACACGTGGTTGTCTGCTACTTTGAAATTTTTCCCAATTTCCGATGATCTGTTCACTCCTACTGTAATGATCACATTCACAGCTCAGACACAAGAGCCAGTACTGAGACTGATATCACTTTCCTGAGAAGATGCCAAGACCAGAGTTCATCTCAAAACCAAAAACTGGAATAGTCTATTGAAAAAAAAAAAAAAAAAATAGAATAGTCTACCAGATCGAATAGGAAATTGGCCTCTGGAATCATATCTAAGACGTGTGTGTGTGTGTGTGTGTGTGTGTGTGTGTGTGTGTGTGTGTGTGTGTGTGTGTGTGTGTGTGTGTGTGTGTGTGTGTGTGTGTGCGTGCGTGCGTGCGTGCGTGTGTGCTTGTGTGTGTGTGTATGTGTGTGTGTGTGTGTGCTCTTTCAGTCTTCCTGTCTTTCAGTTCATTTCATCCAGTTGTTTTTCGTTCATCTCTCTTGTGGAGCCTTTCTTTGTGAGCCCTGCAGGTATTTTCAGCCTGCCCTGCAGCTCTGTTCATGAGCTGTCACTGCAGCTTGTGTTGTCATTATTTTATAAACCGAATAAAGCAGCATGATTTTTGTTTTAATTAAAGCATGTCACCCAGGCTTTAGTGAATACATTTCACAAGCTCCTGTTAGAAACAAGTGTTGAGGACTAAATTAGCCGCTGGTAGCCAAAAGCACATTTTTGGAAGACTCAGGCAATAGGTTTAAAGCAGCAGTGGGTAGAATAGGAGCAAATCTGATTAAAAGAAAGTTATTTTTATAAAACGGTCACTATATTCTGACAGTAGTGCATGAGACAGGTAATCTGAAAAAAATCATGTTCCTCTGTGTCCTCCGGTGCCCCTAATGGCATCTGCAAGATTTCACAGATTTCACAACCAATCAGAGCCGAGCTGGAGCCTTGCCGTCTCTGAGCAGCTGTCAATCACTCACAAACTCCGATCAAACGGTCAAACTAGGCAGCGCTGATCAAACATGAATCAGTATTCTGTTACTGTAATGCCTATTTCTCTCCTCAAATGTTTTCAGAAACATCTTGTAGTGTACTGTTTAGTTGTAAAATTAGAAAGTTTGTGACCCGGCAGCCATGTTGAGATCAGTTGAGGAAATACCAAGCACCGCCCACCAGCCAGAGCACACTAACAGTACACTACAAGATGTTTCTGAAAACATTTGAGACAAGAAATAGGTATTACAGTAACAGAATATTGATTCTTATTTGATCAGCCCTGCCTAGTTTGACCTTTTGATCGGAGTTTGCGAGTGATTGACAGCTGCCTCCGTTGAATGAACGGCCAATAGGAACGCTCTCTGAAATGACCTGTGATTGGCCAAAGTCTCCCGTCACAGGCTACATTTTCTAAAGCCTGAAAACAGAGCCATGAGGAGGTGCAGAAGTCTAATTTTCACTTTGAACACTTGAATTACAATATGCTGAAAGGTCATTATGGAATTTTGGCTACTTGCAGATTTAATGTTACCACTGGCACAAAATAATAGATACATAACTCTGGTCTGGTCTCAAATTTGATTATATTAAACTTGATTTTGATTACCAAAGCATATTATGCAGCCACTACAGAGTTGCTGCCATGTTAACTCATCCTGGTAAACAAGGCTGATATTCGACAGCTCTTTACTTCTGTTAATTGACCTTCAGGTTGCTCAAGAGCAAGACACTCTCCAGTGAAGCTGCTTGGTTGAATTGTTTGACCTTTGAGCCAGTTAAAAGCTTGTGAAGTATTTTGGGAAAAACAAGGCTGAGTACGCAGGTCTAAGGATGGGTTTGAGTCCTGTCAATCGTGACAGGTGAAGGATGGTGATGATGTGTCAAAACAGAAGGATTTTCAGGGTGAGTCCAGCAGTTCCAGGCCTGTCTGTGTGTTTTCTGGAGAGTCTTAAAAAATGTAATTTGCTGTCACAATAATGCCAATCCCTTTAAGAAAAAAAGTTGTTAATAAGCAGTGAAATCTGCTTTTTAATTGAACAACTTATTATTAGAACTTCTTCAAAGCAGACGCACACACAAAGCACTTTCACTATGGCAACTACAGAACCAGAGTCGAAATTTGTCGCTCAATATAAAGGTAGAAAACCAATACCGCTCCCCTTGTTTTTCTGCACTACAACATATAATACAACAGCATGTAATCAGATTTAGCAATTTAACCGGCACTAAAAACAAAACTTTGCCTCATGTATTGTAATATAACATCACTCCCAAAGTGCTGAAACTCCATTTAACAACAATAAATGTAACTGAACTATATTTCTTAACATCCCTGAACACCGTGTTTATTGCTGCACTGGAGGGTATAGTTGTTATGTATCAGTATCTGGTGGATACAGCTGATGCAGCATTGTATAGGCTATACTGTAACATGCGTTTGTTGTTTTTGTGCCTGGGGGGGATGGATAAAGTTTATTGAACTCAACGGTTTTTCTTTATTTGCTGGGCAGCCTGTTTTTCCTGTTCATCTAATATGTGTCAGTGTGATCTCATACCTTGAATGTATCTGGTTGTCTCAGCGATGGAAAGAATAAATAGCAGGTTTGAAAGAATACTTTGACATTTTGGGAAATACTCTTATGTGCTTTCTTGCCGAGAGCCGGACGAGAAGATCGACCCCGCTCTCAATCTCCTCATACTGTATGACTGTCGACAAGAAAGAAAAGAAGCGTATTTACCCAGAATACATATTTACCCAAAATGCTGAATTATTCCTTTAATTTATTTGATCAGCAGTATGTTTGAAGTGGTGTGAGGTACAGTAATGATATCATACAGGACAAAATTTCATTTCTTTAGCAATCATTGGTAACAATTTATTTTTTTCTTTATAATAACCATCATTTATAAATGGTAAATTGATAGTTAATTAAACTTAGTTAATAGTTATTTTAATGTTAACAAACAAATAAATGATAATTAATAATGTTTACTAATTATTAATAATGCCATAATTCTGTTATTTTAACAGTTTATTGTTGCACACATTATAAAATTGTATTACCTATATATAAAAGTATGTTGATGATTAAGATATTATTTCCGAACCTTAAAGAAATTGTTTGTAAAACATCTATAAACATTGCAGAAATTATATATTTGTAACACTTTGTTAATGGTTAATAATTGGTTTGTAAACCATTTATAAACATTATTTGGATGGCTATTTTAAAGTTGCAACTGATGATTATAATACCTTGTTAAATGGTTAATAAATACTTTGTAAAGCTTCTATAAACTTTATCTAGATAGATTGTTCATACTTTGTCAATGGTTAATAATTGGTTTCTGGTCCATCTATTTATGCATGTTTACAGATGTTTTACAAACGATTTCTTAAAGGTTTACAAATCACTTGGTAATCACTAACCAATACCTAATATATAGTATATAAAATGTTATAATGTCTCCTTTCAGCTATAATACAATATAGAATTTATAAAGCAATTATTTAATATTACACAAACTAATGATAAAATAACTAAGCTAAATAATTATATCATTACTAATAATTAGTTAACATTATTAATTATCATTTCATTATTTGTTAACTTTAAAATAACTACTAACTAATTAACTATTAACTATTAACTATAATTATAACTAAGTTTAATTAACTAATAATTTACCATTTACATGTAATGGTTATTATAAAGTGTTACCCAGTCATTTTAACCAAACTATTCTTTGCTTATGTTTCATCCAAACACTGTGATGATACATATTGTGTAACAGCCCACCAGGTCCCTCCAGATAAAACACTGTGTTTAGAGAGATGTCCTCTGATGGCAGGGCCCTGGTCGTCATTCAACTGTGATTCTGACATAAAAAACATCAAGGCCACGTGAATTGTGTTTCAACGTACTTCTCATGCACTGCAGCCAGCTGATAGATGGGTTTTGTTGGGGCTGTACTTTAGATTTTTTTTCAGTGACATGAGCGCATGTAGTGCTACAGTTTGATGCCCCAGGGTCACTCACAAGAAAACATCCCTCAACTGTCATTGAAATGGTAGAAACAGCGATGCACTGTGTACACTCAGACCTCTTTGTGAATAACTGATGGCCACGAATACTCACAGATAGACATACGCATATTTACAGTGAGGGTATGAGCCGACTACTTTTCTTCTAAAGAATATCACATTTATTATATTAGAACGAGAAACAAAACAGGACAAATAAATAACATCTGACACAGTCGGCAGTGGTGTGAAGCAACCGGCTCCCCTGAATGTGTGCTGAGCTTTGTGGTGGTGCTGTTTAATTTGAGGTTTAAAGTGGAGCTTTGTGTTCTCGTGTATTTTCTTGTCAAGAGCCACATTATACCAAGTTACTCATGAAGCAATCAGCCAGGCATCCACTTGCCATTGCTGAATACCTTCTCTTCAAACGGGGAAGCTTTAACCCCACAAGGCTATTCATTAGAAGAAAAGAAAACCTGTTAAATCAACACTTGTGTATCACGTTTCCTTTTGACAAGATGCTTCATGGCAGGAAATCCCTCTGTCGGTACCTGCACATGCAGTGTGAGTCATTCCTTTGCTTTTTGTCCTGCTATCTGGGTAGCGATCAGGGCCCCAAGACGGATGTGTAAGTGAACACATGAAATGTTTCCAAACATTATTCTATTGCAGCCCAGTCGCCAGGAAAAAGTGTTGGCAATGTACATTTCTGCAAACCACAGATCTGGACGTTTTTTGCGTTCAGTAAAAACAAGTGACGTAGTATATCGAGCGACTGCTATTGAAAGTTATGTGATATGATAACAGGTCTAACAAGTGAGAAAGTCCCCTAAAGAAGGATGTGAGGGGTCAAACAAATACTGGACTTTTACCCAGGAGACCGCTGTCCCATGTGAAACCAAAAGTAAACGTTGACTTTACGCTTGTTATGTAATGTAAGAAAGCCTGATAAGGGTGGTTGTTATTTGCGCTACGTTGTTGCGTTACGTCGTTGCGTTACGTCGTTGCGTTACGTCGTTGCGTTACGTCGTTGCGCTACGCCGTTACGTTGCGTTATGTTACGTTACGGGCTTTGGATTTCGGTCAATACCGAGCACTGATCCGATACCAGTGTTTAGTTAATGAGCTGTATGCCTCACGGTGTTCCTAACTTTGTAAAACAAAATTGACCAATAAATACATAGATATTAATATATTTAATTGTTCTTTATCATTAAACTAATAAATCGTACACTAGCAACTTGGTAGAAAATCATCAAAATTAACAGGAACTACAATTTAAATGTAAACCTTTTTTAATGCAGCAACAAATTGGTCGAAACTTAAACAGGAATAAAAATTCCAATATATAAACAGAAAATTTTATTGAATAGATCGGCCCCATTGTCACCGATAACCGATACAGCTATTTTAATCGGTATCGGCCCGATATGCATCCAGTATTGGTATCGGTGCATCCCTATTATGTTACGTTGTTACGTTACGTTTTTACGTTACTATTTTAACACGAACCAGCCACCATGTTTCTACAGCCGCCCAGAATGAACAAGAGGCTTCCGTTGGTTGCAATCTGCAACCTCACCGGTAGATGCCTCCAGATCCTACACACTGCACCTTTAACCAAATAGTTTTGTTGCCTAAACCTAACCAATCGTTTCACAACGTTAACGACGTGACATTGTGTGTTTCTGCAAGCGTGATACGAAGCTGATAAGAAACGTGTTTATGAAATGTATTGTTGGTTCAGAACCATCAACATTCAACATATCCAGAGGTTTGCAGAAACGTACAATGCCAACTTTTTTTTTCTGGCGTCTGGGTTGTGTATTGAGAATGTGCTACTGAAGCTGTTGAGTATTATCTATGACATGTCACAGATGTAAACAATCAAACTGGTGGAAAACAAGTCTCGCAGAGTGTGTTTGATAAACTACTCACAGATTTAAATGACTCGACTTTATGGCAACCAATTCAAACCCTAAGCCTCCTGATTGTCTAAAAATGTTCACATCATGGCAAAGCACAGCAGCAATAAAGAACGATTTGATGACTGAGTACACAGAGCAAAGCAAACACCGCAATATGCACATTTCAAGTAATGAATAAAGATCAACAAGTAGTAAAAGTAATCAGAAATGCCTCCGAAGGCCACGGCTTCTGCCAACTTCTCAGCAAAACAAGATGACAAAGCTCTTTAGAAAAAAGGCCCGAGTGATTATCAGCTTGTACGCCTTCATCATCTTCAGGGAGAGACAGACATAAATAAACATGTCATCAGTCATAGCCAGCATTAAATTATGCTAATACATTTCCAACTTTGATTAGCAAATTAAAGCTAAAACAAATATGTTAAAATCTCATGGAACATCAACCAGAAAACATAAATTTACTTTAGTACAGTATGTGCCTGGTAATTATTCATGTGTTTCTAAAATGACTTCCTCCTTAAGCCAAGCTGGTTACTGATACAGTAGAACAACTGCAGCATGTTGAAGTTCAGTAGAAGCTGCTGCAGAGGTTAAAAGAAATCATAAATTTTTCAAAAACATTGGCAGAATTTCCTAAAGTTAGCTCCTTCTGTGATTGCACTGTACGTTACTCTGTGATTTTGTTGCATTGCAAACTGCAACATATGGGGGAAGAAATCCAAACTATTTTTACCTGTTGTTCTGCAAAGGTGCTTTCATTATCTCACAGATTCTACAGTCAGCTGAAACTGATTAAATGTTCCCCAGGGCGCAAAAAACAACAACATTTAAATCCAGTATTCCCACTGACGGTGCTAGTTTTTCAGTTCCATTATAGACATGGCCTTGGGAACTGCGAGAGCTCAGTTTCCAACGTCAAGAAAAAGACACTTGTTGACTGTGACCTGCTTTCTATCAACAAAGTAGTGACGTTCACTGGCACACATTATATACGTACACCATACCAGGTGAGAAGAAAGAGTCTTGCAGTGAAGCTGAGTTGTGTGTACCAAGTTGTGTCTCAAACACAACTTGGTACATTGTGATATATCACTTGTAAAGCCGTTCAATAACTATGTAGGGTTTCACTTTTAACAGACACTTTTTAACAAAACACATGACCTTAACACGGTTCATGTCCCGCCTCGTACCAATAGTCAACGTTGGTATCTTTTTACCACGACTAACATGATCACATCCCTATTTGTCATATTTTGCTGCTAGGGCAGAAGCCCTTTTTTCGTGGCACCAGCCCGTTCTCATTCCCAGGGCGTCGAATACCGAGGCCTTGCCAGGGTGGTCAGCGTCCAACAAATACAAGGCTTTCATCCAGGAGACCGTGCATTACGTTTCACTTTCACGTTAGCTGCTCGTTCGTCAGCTGTTCGTTCGTGTCCCGTGTTCACAACGTTCAGTGTCATTTTCACTGTACAATCTCATTAGTTTTAAGCCCAAACATGTAGGTCTTTCCTAAATCTAACTTTAGTGGTTTTGTTGCCTAAATATAAAGTAACGCCAAGGAGCGTGACAAAGTGCCGGTATTTGATGAGTTTGGTTGAGAATGTCTGGATAGTACCTTGACGCTGAAGTTTCGGTTGACGTTGTAACACATGGCTAGCGATGTGAAATGGACGCGGTTTAGGAAAAAAAACCACTTAGGGTTAGAAAAAAACATCATTGTTTGGCTAACATAAGTCCGCTTGCAATGTAACGTAAGCTATGGATGTAACGTCATATGGTGTAGCGTCAAGTGACATAATGTAGTCCGTAATCAGTAAACTTTTGGTTTCACACGGGACACGAACGTCGGTCCCCTGAGTTAAAGTCCTGTGTTTGTTTGACCCCATCCACCACAGCTCCCACCCGCTCTTAGAGGACTGTCTCACTCTTTATACTGTTTGTTGCTCTGAACGTATAATAATGATGCATATGGGTTTACATTGGAGTTAGTTGAAAGCCCGGTATGGCTCATTCAGATGCTAAAGGGTGCCTTGTGCGTCAGTATCAAGACACTGTGGGCTACTACCCAAGCGTCAGTATTTGACGCCTTGGGGGTGAGACCAGGCTGCCATGACAGAGACATTTTTCTAACCGTAACCCTGTAATTTGTGTTGCCTAAACTCAACCAGACCTTAACGTAGAGGTGGCAGATCGGAAAATGGTAATATGAGTTGCTTCTGTGTAACGATCACATGGGTTGCTTTGGAAGATAAGGACAAGACAACTATTTTGTCAATCAGGTATGATGACTTGTTTCACCATGACTGCGTGACGACTCAAACCAGATAGATCCAATGAGATCGTCTAATCACTTGATTTATTATTAGGATTTTTATATGCGTAAATGCATCTTTCCAACATCTAAATAGAACCAGTCCATAGGTCTCTACTCTCTCAAATGGAGCATTAAATACGACTGACACAATCCCAGCACAAAGCAATATCAACTCTGCTGATGTGGTCTCGGTGACTGACCTCAGGTTTGGGTATTGAAACTTGCTGCTGGAGGAAGCCAATCCTCCCGAGGCAACTAATTGGTTGCGACTTGTCGTGGCAACCGGCCACGAGACTTCAGGGGGAATTGGTCCCGACCGGCTGTGTTGCGAGGATCAGTTAGTTTGTGCGCGTTTTTGCATGGCTCAGCTTTTCAAAGATGGAGTTGCAAATAGCACTGTAATCTAATCAATGGCTGGCTCTGCATATGCATTTGTAGCCGATTAGGAGATTTATTTTTGTTAGCAGGAATGCTGAACCTTCAAAGCCCTGAGTTTGGGGGTCAAAGCCCAGAAGTCCACAGCTACAGATTCCCTGAGACATGAAGTGCTGTAAGATGCAGATCTTTGGACTCAATTAAATATTCTCTGGTGACCTCTGGTGCCCAAAGATAATTGAGTGGTTAAGTCAGCCGCCGCTGCAGCTACCTGTGCGTGTCCCTCCTGGCGTATAATCAGATCCCATTGCTTCTCTTTCTCCACTGAATCTCTGTCTGCCTGTCTCATTTTCCAACTGTGGGGAAATAAAAAAGATCCATTCTAAAAAACTGCTGCTCTTAACAGCTAATAATCACGTTTCAATTTTAATGGGCACATTTCACATTTTTTGGGGGGGTGTAGCCTGCAGTGTGAAACACTGACAGCCAGAGGTGACAATGTGACTTTTGCAAACATCAAGAGTGAGAAAATCTTGTGAAGTGCACACACGGTGCATTGTGTGGTGCATTATAACAAAGAAAAGAGATCTAAAGCCGGTTTACTCCAGTTTATTTCTATCTCTGCCTTTAAAGTGGCAGTAGGCACAATGTTTTTGGCATCACTGGGCAAAAATTACATAATAATCTTTCAGCATATTGTAATTCAAGTGTTCTGAGAGAAAACTAGACTTCTGCTCCTCCTCATGGCTCTGTTTTCAGGCTTTAGAAAATGTAGCCCGTGACAGGAGACTTTGACCAATCACAGCTCATTTCAGAGAGAGAGCGTTCCTATTGGCTGTTCATTCAATGGAGGCAGGTCATTTCAGAGAGAGAGCGTTCCTATTGGCTGTTCATTCAATGGAGGCAGCTGTCAATCACACACGAACTCCGATCAAACGGTCAAACTAGGCAATATTGATCAAATATGAATCGATATGCTGTTACTGTAATGCCTATTTTCACAAACTTTCTCATTTTACAGCTAAACAGTACACTACAAGATGATTCTGAAAATATTTTACGCAAAAAACAGCCATTACAGTAACAGAATATTGATTAATATTTGATCAGCGCTGCTGATCGGCTCTGATTGGTTGTTTTCCTCCGGTCTGTGAAATCTTGCAGATGCCATTAGGATTACAGGAGGACACCGGAGGACACAGAGGAACATGATTTTTTTCAGATTTCCTGTCTCATGCACTACTGTCGGGATATAGTGACCGTTTTATGAAAATAACAGTTTTTTATTCACGTTTGCTCCATTTCTACCCACTGCTGTTAGCTCATTTATATTCTTTAGTTTAGACTCTTTAGTTTTGTTTTTTATTGAATATTTCTCCCTAATGTCCAATTTAATTCTTTGAAATCTCAATTTGTGAGACAGGACATTTTTTAAATGAACTGGACCAACAACGCAGGTGTGTTTAGACTTCAAAATCCTGCTGTGTGCAGATTTACAGTCCGCATGCATATACAACCCTGTAGTGTAATTTGTTTTGAGTCGAGGACAGTAACGACTGGCCGTGTCCGGCCTCCTCGGCCCAGTGGCTCTGCTGACGAGGATTGTTTCTGACAAAGGGTCATTGGCTCTGCATGATGACAGACATGCCTGTATGTGCTGATGGGCTGCCTCCTCTGGCACTGTTAGTCTAAATGTAGACTGGCACTGACGCTAATGTACACTGATAAAGCTGTGAGAGTCAATAGTCAGGGAGGAGAGAGTGGGGGGTGGGAGACAGTGGGTTCTTAATTTACCCCATTTGTCCCATTTGTCAGGCGCTGGAACTCACATCACGATTGCGGACGGGAGAAGCACTCCTTACAGTCACTGATTCTTAACAGGTGAAGGTTCATTTCTGCGGGGCAGGGAAATTTTAATTTCCACTGACATAATGATGCTGAGTGAGATTTGACTCAACTTGATGCATTTTTTCCCCCCAGTGAGAGCAGCGGACTCATGCATGATGAACGCCAAGGACGCTGAGATGTGGGTTTAGCCCGAGGACAGTATTTCTTCACAGAGACATGTCAATACAGACTATGAGGAGACCTAATTGGTCCTTCTGTTGAAGGAAAAATAATGTGCTGTTGTTAATTTATAGGCTGACATTCTTAAATAATAAAAGAGACTGCACTCTGCATGTTGATTTTCCAATCCACTCCCTTTCCAATCTGCATCAACACATATGCATTATTTGACTGATAATAAGGCCAACAGGTAATCAGTAGCTATAACTTCATATTCAAGTCCAATTATTTTTTTTAACTCGAGTAAAATTAAATCAACAAAATGCATGTAAATGTAAAACAAATGATCAGGCTAATGATATAAACCAGCAGAGGAAATGAGGAAGCTAAATTTAAAACGTGTACATGTTTTTATTAACCCTCAGAGACCCACAGTAGACCCATTTTTTGTCTTTTAGGGGAGGTACAGGGGGTCTTTAGGGGGAGATAACAGGTCAACAGTAGATGTCACATAGAAGGGGTGTACATCATCTGAAAGCTGGGAACCTGAAGATTAAGTTGTGATGCAGCTCAACACTGTGTGTCAAGATGTTCTAGTCATACATCAGAAATAAGCATTAATTAATTAATTAAAATAAATTGTGAAAGTGTATAAGGGCTTATTGATAGAAGTATATGATGGTCATTCCCATGCTCACTTATTTCTCATAAGTTGCTGGATTGATACTATTTGTTACACAGATTTGATGCTACATTTAATCTTTTTTTACCACTCGAGAATTGATAAAAATGATCAATAATCCCTCCAAAATACCACATTAAGACACCAAGACCTCGAGGAACACCATAGAAAAAGCCATGCTGTGATTTGGTATCAAAAACTTTTGATATTTTGAGCTTTCTGCAAGAACTGAATTTTTGGATGGCGAGTGCTTCTGTTCTGTAAACTGCTCAGAAACCCCCTTATTGTCAGTCTACCTAGGAAAGCCGTCCATCCTCTGAATGCTCTAGGTCTCTAGTTTGTGGCTGTAAAGTTTCATGAGGCTGTGATTATCCTAGAGGTCACCACAGGTCATTTTATACACGGAGTTCAAATTTAAAAAAAGAATGGTCTCACTACAATAAAATGGCTACTATGGGGACTAACATCATCACACATGAATACAGTTGGGCTCATTGGATCCACCAGAGTCTCAACTTTACAGTGATACCCAATTTCTGTAATTCAAGACTGTTTAAGGACGCCAGTATGAAGAAATATTCAAATACACAATTTAAAAAAAACAAACTGCATGTGATTATCATAAAGTGGGCATGTCTGTAAAGGGGAAACTCATGGGTACCCATAGAACCCATTTACATTCACATATCTGGAGGTCAGAGGTCAAAGGACCCCTTTGAAAATGGTCATGCTAGTTTTTACTTGCCAAAATTTAGCCTACATTTTGGAGCATTATTTAGCCTCCTTACCAACATGCTAGCATGACATTGATACCAATGGATTTCTTAGATTTTCTAGTTTCCTATGATATCAGTATCTCCACTCTAACACTGAACCTGCTACAGCCTCTGAAAGACAGTACAGTCAGTCGGGATCGCGGGTCTGAGAGGACAGCTACGTTTTGAAATTGCTGCAAAAATATTTTAAAAATGGTGCCAAAATGTAAAAAAAAAAAGAACAATCTGTACCTGTACTTTATTATAACTGGGCACAGGATGTGTATTGTGCCTATGTGTATTAACATCATTACATTTAGAAGGTTAAATCCATGTCCCTGACACTTGAATCTTTCCGTTCCTGCGGCCACGCCCAGTCTCTGCGTAATTGAGGATCTCAGGAAAAACAGTCGGTCACAATCTGTTTCATCATCTCGCTCCTTGAGGAATTAATATTCTTAAAGAGGTTTTCATTTTTAACCCGTTGACAAGACAGGACTTTGCCTTCGACGAACAAGTTCAAGCAGCTTTTTTTTTACCACAAATACACACAGCAAATAGCACAAATTCCTTCTCTAATGTTCTCATTGAAATCAGAAATGTGTGGCCATACTGTAATTCAAGAGTTATTGTGTGTCTAAGGTCACAGTGCAGGAAAAGCTTCGGTCAACAAAGGGATGAAGGGCATGCACACACTAACTCCCTCTCTGCCCATCTTAAACACACACACACACACACACACACACACACACACACACGCACACACACACACACAACTTCTTTGACGCTGGGTAAATGGTCACAGGGACAGAGTATTCCCAGCAGGACTTTGTAGATGAGGGTTGTCAGCACTTTTCTCACCAGAGGGTTTAGGCCTTTCGTTCTGCTCTGGGATGGCTGAGTTTAATTGGAGAACGCTAATGCGCAGCTGGATAGCAGAGCTGCTCATGCCACGACTGGCTCTGAAAACGGGAGGGCGTGAAAGCAGGGCTGGTGTGTGTGTGTGTGTGTGTGTGCGTGTGTGTGTGTGTGTGTGTGTGTGTATCTACAGCAGCTACTGCAGGCATCCCTCAAGATGCCAACAAATTTATTCATGGGATCCGAGCAGTTTGTTTATGAGCCGTCTCATTTACAAAATAATAGGCAATAATAATTTCAGCAGATTGATCCTGGGTTAATCCAAATAATTGCCAATTCATTATAATTCCACATTTTCTGGAAATAGAATTGGCTTGTTCTGTCTGTCAGCGGGGTGTAAACTGCATGCCCAATCGATCAGGTTATATGCGAGACATGTTTTTATCAAACAAAGGCAAAACTGAGCAAACAATGTCAGAAAATATTCGGCACAATGGAAGACAAATTGGAAAACGTGTAACTACTTCACTGCATGATTGTGTCACATTTAAATGCCGAGAGAGGCCCCTAAAGAATTAAAATGGTATAAATAACTGTGAGTCGGGACGAGTCGATACACAACATAAAAGCTTTATCTGGGAACAAATCATTTGTGGGTTGTTTCCAGCATCTTTCGGTTTGTAGATGATCAATGGAGTCTGGTGAGATTTAGATTTGTGCTTTATGATTGTTTTCATTATTTCATGGACCAAATATAAAATATATTAGGATGTGCTCAGTTCTGACAGATTTGCAGAAGAGAAAAGCAGTTCATTGATCTATGTTTATGCTACTCAACTCTTTATACGCATTGCTTTTATTCTATAATTGCCAAAAAACATTTTGAAATAGTCCTAGTTCACCAGTCACTTGCCAGATAGTCTAGTGTTTTGTCATCTAGCTTTCCAGCATTTCTTTGTCTTGCCAGAATAACTAGTATTTGATCTGCCCAATTCCTGGACCTTGCCTGTTTGGACTGATTTCCTGGTATTCACCTTTGCCTGCCTTACTAAGTAAAAGCTTTACATGACTGTTAAACTGCCTGCCTCTTGGTCATGCTTTTGGGTTCCATTCTGCTGTTTTTTTTAGAAGCTTTACAATACCACTTTGTTTTGCCCTGCTATTCTGGATGCTTTGTAATCAGATGTTGCTTTAGCTTGGCTGGATTCATGGCTTTGATCGGTAGCACCTGAAGACACATTTTGGTCTCCCGTTGCTTTTCTCAATAAAACCAAACTCGATATAACTGTTGTCATATTTTCTCAGTTTAGCAATGCTTAGCGTCACTTGACGATGTGGACAAATATTTCTCTATAATAAACCAAGCTAAGCAGCAGCAGGAACGGTTCGTTGCGCCCTGAGCGAAGTGACTGATTCATGACAGATTGACGTGATGTGTCACAATCATATCAGAGTTTCTATTGGCCCAAAGCTAATGAGGGTGGGAGTAATGGACACAATGCTTGATTTATTGGTTCAAATGATCCCCATCTGTAGATACTACTGGTACCTCTTAACAATATAGCACAATTTTATAATTTAGCCTATAGCAATTTTTTTTCCCAGAACCCTAGCAAAGTGCCATGGACCCCATTTTGAGAATCACTTTTTTCTACATTATTTGTGATGAAACCATTTTCATTGGAAACTGTTGATGTATTTTCATAGCCCTACTATTGTAGATATCTTCCATTAAAAAACAATGTGAATATTCGGTTTGCACTCAACACAGTAATAAACATGATGGTTTTGTTGACATATGGAGCTGTGTATGGTTTTGAAATCAGTCATTTTTGTTTCAGGTTTGTTCCAGGTTGGTCATTATAATAATGGTGTTTATTACTGGCTACAACAACCCAAAGAGAGAGAGAGAGATTTATTCATTGTAAAGGTTAATGCCGACTGGATTATCATCTAAACACTGAAGACCTTTCATTTTAACAGCCTTTGATACAGTTTTTGTTTCAAGTCTGGAGTGGTTTAAAAGCTTCCTGCTCTCTTATTTTAGGATGGTGCATCACTGTGGAGACCATAGAGGTAAAACACTCCTGTGACCTGGGTTTAAGTCGCAGCAGAAGTGTCTTTAGTTTAAGAGGAGGAGGGGGAGCGGGATGACGTCATTGTTGCTGAACAAGCCCTCTGGTAGGTCAGTTCAGACTGTGTGAACTTCCGTATGCATCATGTTCTCCTGTAAAGAATAAACTCTGTAAGCAGCTATAGAGACTTTATGAGCATCAGAGGCACGTGGTAAAGATCCTCCACAACAACACAGGGTCAGCAAAGACATGAAGAAAGAGAGGAAAATGCAGACGGCAACCTCTGGTTCTGAGAAGTGAAGCCAATGCTGAAGTGCCTTAAACGTGCATTCTTTCTAACAGCCAGCAGGGGGCGACTCCTCTGGTTGCAAAAAGAAGTCAGATTGTATAGAAGTCTATGAGAAAATGAGCTTACTTCTCACTTGATTTATTACCTCAGTAAACATTGTAAACATGAGTTTATGGTCTCAATCACTAGTTTCAAGTCTTATTCAATACAGCATGATGTTCATTTCGTTAATTATGGTCCCATTTAAAGTCAAATAGACCATAAAGCAGGGGATGCTTTAGGGCGGGGCTACCTTGTGATTGACAGGTCGCTATCACGGTCTGGTCTGGGAGTTGTCCATGTTTACATCTTTGTTATGTTTTCAGTTAATGAAAGTTAATTATAACCTTTTTAGTCACCTAAAAATTACTTATTCAGCGTTCGGTTGCACTCAGCTCCATCCTCTCTTGTCACTTCTGGTTGCAATAAACCAAGATGGCGACGGCCAAAATGACGAACTCGAGGCTTCAAAACCGTAGTCCACAAACCAATAGGTGACGTCACGTTGACTACATCCGCTTCTTATATACAGTCTATGGGAAAATGTAAAACAACTAAAAGTGAAAGTCAGTAATAAATGCTAAATGCCTTGTGTGTATCATTTCCTTCATTTTTCTGAGCAGCCTGTAGGCTCAGCTGTCAGGTGTACTCAGCTGCATTCAGACTGTATAAAGCACACATACAGGCATTGATTGAAAAAGGCCTAAATGGATGCAAAAATACCTAATCAGCTTTAAACATGGGAAAAACACTCAGCCCAGGTGTCAGCGTTGGTTTTTCGACAACGCTTGTGATGTATTCATTAACAATAGTGTTTTGTTTCATTGTGAACATTCAGCCAGCTGCAGCGGTACGGAGCAAAAGCAGCTCGTTGTTGAGAGCAGGAACAGATTTGGGCCTGAGCTTTGTGAATGTGCCTTTTTCCTTAGTTCATTTCACCGGTCTGGTCATGGCAGAGGAATATTTCTCCAAATTATGCGCCTAGCGTTTCGGAATGGTGCTCCAAGTAAAACATGTGTCAACTTTAGTCGCGCCACTTGTTGCCTCAGAGTCAAAATCTGAGAAGACATGAACAAAAAAACTGAGAGTCAAAATGCAGAAAATGGAGTTCCAGGACATCTTTGATCGGACGACCAATGAAAATACCACAAGTGAGGTTGGAAAATATCTGCAGCCTTAAGTAAGCAGCCTCTCTCTTTCAATCATTATTGTAGAGCCGCAGTTTTATTTGGAGGGACATCAAGACTCAGGACAAAGTAGCAGTATGGATTGGCTGAAATCACATTTTCTAACTGAAAGGATGTTAGTGTGTTTTGCATAACCAATTAAATGGTGAAACTCTTCATGTGTAAAACTCACAGCTGCACGATCCCGAGAAGACAGAAAGTTATGTGTTATAAGTAGACTAGTAAATACAGCCAGACAGAGCCACTAACATGACTGTAGACTAGATCTTGTTATATAACTAGACACCTTGGGGCACAATATCTTTATGCTTCATTCATTCACAACTCTCTCTCTCTCTCTCTCTCTCTCTCTCTCTCTCTCTTTCTCTTCTCCTGCTTCTTCTTAACCAGCTGATTATGGGTGTTTACTCTTTTAGTTAACCCAACCAGATTTTGCCTCAATCTCCATCTGTCGCTGCTGTCAAACTTCTAATCTGTTCTCCTCTCTGCTGCCGTCATCTGCCATTTTTTGCCATTGGCAAAATTATCGCGGCCCTCCTCCACCCCATTAACCTCCAGTCATCATACCCCAATGGCCAGGTTGAGTTCATCAGAAGTCCACTCCTCATCATCACATCCAGATCTTCAGCATTCTCTTCATCTCATCACCGCCGCCACCCCCCAATGTCTAGACTTCATAGGGGGGATTTCTTCATAGAAATACAATAGGAGTAGAAGGTCATTGAACGGTTTGCTGTGGTAATTTGACTGGTCGTGTCTAGAAGGTAACCTGCAAATTGTGAAATCTGATCTGAAAACTTGCAAAAAGAGTTTCCCAACTCGTGGGTTACTTTCTAGTCATGACCAAAATGGCAATTGTTGTTAGTTGTTATTACAGAACCCACGGTAGTTGCTAGAAGGGAGCCCCCAAACCAGGGAAACTCTTGCAAGATTGTTAAGGTTAGGCATTGATCTTGACTAGTTAAGGTTAGGCATTGACCTCGAAAAGTTAAGGTTAGGCATTGATCTGGAATATTTAAGGTTAGGCATTGCCCTTGAATAGATAAGTTTAGGCATTGATCTGGACTATTTAAGGTTAGGCATCGATCTGGAATATTTAAGGTTAGGCATTGCCCTTGAATAGTTAAGGTTAGGCATTGATCTGGAATCGTTAAGGTTAGGCATTCTCCTTGAATAGTTAAGGTTAGGCATTGATCTTGAATAGTTAAGGTTAGGCGTTGACCTTGAATAGTTAAGGTTATGCATTGACCTTGAATAGTTAAGGATAGGCATTGACCTTGAATAGTTAAGGTTAGGCATTGATCTTGAATAGTGAAGGTAAGGCATTGATCTTGAATAGTTAAGGTTAGTCATTGATCTTGAATAGTTAAGGTTAGGCATTGACCTTGAATAGTTAAGGTTAAGCATTGATCTTGAATAGTTAAGGTTAGGCGTTGACCTTGAATAGTTAAGGTTAGGCATTGACCTTGAATAGTTAAGGATAGGCATTGACCTTGAATAGTTAAGGTTAGGCATTGATCTTGAATAGTTAAGGTTAGGCATTGATCTTGAATAGTTAAGGTAAGGCATTGATCTTTAATAGTTAAGGTTAGTCATTGATCTTGAATAGTTAAGGTTAGGTATTGACCTTGAATAGTTAAGGTTAAGCATTGATCTTGAATAGTTAAGGTTAGGCATTGATCTTGAATAGTTAAGGTTAGGCATTGATCTGGAATAGTTAAGGTTAGGCATTGATCTGGAATAGTTAAGGTTAGGATAGATCGTCGAGCAGCAAGTCTCGCGAGAGGTTTTGCAAGTTTTTGCAGATCTCAGATCAGATTTCGGATTTTGGATGTATAAAGAGAACCGGATACAGCGTTGGAGGCGGTCTTCCGTTCATTCCTATGAGAGTTGCTCAGTGGCGCATGAAGCCAAAATGGCTCGACTGCCGAGTGCTAAAGTACCCGGATCATCCGATGATCTTCTGCTTCCATTGGGCCCATAGAGCAGGCGCAGTAGAGTTTTCTTTAACTCCGCTTCCCAGCCCTCGCTCCAGCCTTCGGTCTCGGGCTCATTCACATGAACGAAGGAAGGGAAATAACTCTAACTAACTAACGTACTAACTAACTGGCTATTAGTGCATTTTACAACTTTTAGGACCTAATGATTTAAATAAGGGCTATTCAAGTGTTCGTACTGGGAAGTTGATTTCCCCCGTAAAAAATATTTGCTGAGTTACAGATGTCTCGTTCCCAATGTAAGTCAATGGGGATAAAAGTGTTTTTGGGTCCAATGGCATCACGTGACGGACATGGAAGTTGTAGTACCACCGTTTGGCCACGGTGAAAATTTGCTTCAAAGCCCGGCGCTTTTCCTTGGGGCATGATTTGAATAGAAATGTCCCTTCTACTCCTAATTCTATTTTTATGGGTTTGTCTAACTGACTGATAGCAACAACAATTTCTGAAATTGGTCCAGTATTGGGGGAGAGTGCTGTAGACAGCAGCTGCTCACAGGCTGCAATGTAATTCTACTGGGGAAAGCTGGCACCATGCTAAAAGTGCTTTTTCAGAATTGTTGTCCCCATTAGTCGATTACACACAAAAACATGGGAAAAAATAGGGTCCAGGTTGAAATATACCAAAGTTACCCTTTGAAGTTACGACGGCATTCATGCTTTTGTTCACGTCAATTAAAACATTCGTTCACTACGAATGAAGTGTCTCCTGATTGAAATGTAATTAGAAAACACGTTCCTGATGGTGTCGTTGATTAACCCGAGCTGATAAAATGCATCTTTTATACTTTGCGAGGCGGAGAGCTGCGGGAGTGACTGCATCAGTCTGTATTATCATCACCTTGGTGGAGTGTACAATTAAAATCCTTGTCATTAAACCTGTGAGAGTGTTTAACATATGAGTGAGAACACTGTTTACAGTAACACCGTTTTATTATGGACAACCTCATGTGACCTCAAACTGTACACGTATTGAAAACAGATAGAAAACAAGAGCAAACAAAAAAAATCTAGAAGCCATGAACAATTTGTTTATCCCAAAAAAAAGTTTTAGAAATACCTATACATAAACATACCATGGTGACAAAAAATAAAAGCACTTGTTAGTTTTCTGCAGGCTGTGACACAGGTTAGGCTGCTGGGTCTCTTTTGACAACAACAACAATACTTACTGAGAGAACATTTCAGAAGTTACACAGGAGAGTCCGCTGAAAAGATTATCTTAAATCGAAACATTTGAAGAAATCAGATGTTTTCCCCTCTTTTATATCTGGATCTGTATACAAAGCTACAATCTAGTGCAGCTAAAAGCCAACCTCGCAGATCAATGAGTAAAACTCTCCTTCTGCATCCAGCCCAATGAATTGCTCATGCATATACAGTTCATCACCGTATAGTTCAACGACTCGTGGTATTGGCCGTCTGTGTGCTTTCCTAACGCCGTTTGGATTGATATATTTTGCAATTCTTAGCTTATCGACAGCTCAACAATTCAAAGTAGCAAAGAGTTTCTTCCAACGCAAGCTATCATTCCAGAGTTTACTGAGCAATTGTGGCCTGTAAAATCAAACAGAGAGCTAAAAGAAACTCGTGTTTCAATAGCAGTGCGAAGTGTTGAGAAACTAATCAAGTCATGGGGCTGCATTGTAAATGTCGGAGACGTATTCAACTTCAAAAATACAATGCTCGTCAGCAGTGGCACCATTAAATATGAGAATTATAAGCCAAAAAACACAGTGATCTACACAAAATCAATCGCAGGCACAGTCAGATCATTTTTTTTATTTTTTCTCAACAGTGATTGCAGTCTTTAATACTGCTGGGCTGTAATTTGTATTCTCTGATTTCATTGGATGGAGTGGCATCACATACAAGGTGCTTTTAACAAACTCGCTTTTGAATTTACGGCCCATGAGGAACATATTTTAAAACAAAACGAAAAAAAAATCCAGCCATATTTCATCCTAAGAGTACTGTGATAGAGGAAATGTTCCACTTGCGGCTCTGGTAGGATGGGAAAAAGAAAAAAACAAAAAAAAACTGATGGCCATGCATGTTAAAAGCCTATGTGCCATCAAAGCCCCTTGGGCTACAAAGGGCTCTTTTAGCAAATGGATGGCAACAGCTGCAAACTCTGGGCTGTTCTTAATGTGCACGGTGCAGATGTCTGCACTTGAGTCCCACAGTCTGAGACAGATCTGTCTGGCTCTACACTGGGCCGCTCTCATCATATCACTGTAGCTTCATTAAGCACTGAACTCAATTCCAACATCTGCCTGACAGTTTTTGCTCTCCAATTAAAGGGCAAAAAAAAACACACTAAAAGGTACAGTAATAACCATTGTAGACCCTTGTTCCCTTTATATCGTGTTTGCCTCACTTAAAATGATTATCAGCATACTACACTTTTTACTACTAATACTCACAGCTTTTTAAAATGGCCTTTTCTCAGTGACGGAAGCTGTTTTGACAACAACAAAAAAATGTGGTAAAGGAGCTAAATACCTTCCACACCTTTAAAATATACCATGTCTGAATTACAAGACATTTCCTAACATATTGTTTTGACTTCATTTTTATCATCAGATTTGTCTCATGCTCGGGCATGAAAACTATAGAGCCAACAATAGAGGGAAGCGGAAGAGATACTCATCCTGCGTTAGCACTGCAGCCGCCTATGTTGCCTTTTAATTCTGAAAATTGGAACGACAATGAGCTGAATACTGGATGCTGCAATGTGGCTCTGTCTAATGGCTGGATGGGAGCAGAGCAACATCTGGATGTTAAAGAGGACATATGCTCATTTTCAGGTTGTATTTTGGGGTTTCTACTAGAACGTGTTTACATGCTTTAATGTTCAAAAAACCTTATTTTTCTCATCCTGTCTGTTTGAATATACCTGTATTCACCCTCTGTCTGAAATGCTCCGTTTTAGCACCTGTCTCTTTAAAGCTAGGGTTGGTAATGTTGAGAAACTAGCAAGAGTACACTAGATTTAAAAAAAATATCCAACCGAAAAACCCAGCTCAGTGTCCTGTGTGGCAACTCTTTTCCAATGAAAGTAGCAAGCAGCACTAGCTCCAAAAGTCGCTAAATTTAGCAGGCTGAATTAAATGATTGGACGGTTTATTACACTCCTGCGGCAATCACAGATATTTTTTGTCAGAGCATTTGATTTATTGATTGCTGTTGGGATGTAATGAGAATTTCAATACATATAACAAAACATTTATTTGAACAACAATACTGACCCTACCTTTAAGACCCCCCTCCCCAAAAAGCCCAGTCTGCTCTGATTGGCTTGTGAGAAATATATGGCGCACCTTTGCAAAGGTGGTTCTCAAGCCGTGGGCAATATATGAGTCTGCATGTGCAACACAGTCTCACGGCAGTTTGTGAAATATTCAAGAAATTTCATATATTCGATAGACGGACACAAATTTCCCTTTTTATTTGTGTCGCTCAGCACGACTTTCAACAACATATTTTTCGCGAATTTGCCTACAAATGTCCAGCAGCACGTTACGCACGTGTCAATTTCCGCTCTAGTCTTTTCAAAATAAAAGTATTTAGTTAGGTTTAGGAATATCGTCAAGGTTAGGCTCAAGCAACAAACGATTTAGTTAGGTTTAGGAATAGATTGACTTGGTTAGGCTTAGGCAACAAAACGACTTAGTTAGGTTTAGGAAAAGATCGCAGTTTATGTTAAAATAACACCAGAAGTGTTGTATCTTAAGTACGGACGTTATGTGACTATTAAATCAACTTTGACTTGTGGTTTCACACGGGACACGAACACCGCTCTCCTGGTTAAAGTACAATGTTTTTTGACCAACCCATCCACACTGATCTCCTCGCTATGTGGCATTCGGCACTCTCTAAACTTTCCGGTTTACAATTACGTAAGTTACATAAAAATTGATTTTGTGCTGACTATCATGACATTTTTTTTTTTTCATTTGTGTCTATGTACATGAATCAATACATTCAATTGTGTGACTATATCATGAACTGCTGTGCGATTGGGCTGGCATGGCATGTGACATAGGAAGGGGAACGGCTTGTTGAATCACGTTTTCTGATCTAGACAGCCCACAATTAACTAACTAGGTTGTCTTATTTCACAGTTTGTGGGTTGGTAGGGACTCCAGATAACCCAAACGTATGTGCACAAGCACTGGAAAAAAGAACGGAGTTTTTCATGATATGTCCCCTTTAAATAATGCCCTATAATTGTTAAACAAAAAGAAAAGTTAATTTGCAGATCAAACCTTTTATATCTTATAATTAAGGCTCACGGGAGGTGATGAAGCTGGAAAATAAATGCACCTGCATGAGGCGACGGGGGATACATTACTGATCAAATCTATTGGGAAAGAGCTGCAACTACCAAAATCAATACACGGCGATAAGAAAATGTGTTGCCGACGTGAACCAAATACTCAATCAGGTAACACCCACCTATCCAATCAGTGAACTGGGACAGAACATCGTTGACTATTGAACTCATTTAATGCTTAAAACAAATACAAGTTACTTCACTGGGTCATCACAATTGAACAAGAGATTTTTTTTTTTTCATATTTGTAACACCCTCAGAAATATACATTCACATGGCTGCATACAGACAATTTCTCTCTTTTGATTTTTCTTTCAATAACATTAAATCGACAGACTGTATGCGTCACCCCTTTTGTAATGACAGCGAAGCCGCTAGTGGCATATCAAAAAAAACGTACCGGAGGAGCATTTCTAGGTGGGACTTTGGAGATAAGCTATGTGTCAAACTTCATCTATCCATTGTCGAGTCTCTATGCTTGCAGTCAAAATAGGTTTATTTTACACGAACAGGGTCCCCTACGCAAATAAATCCAACTCTAATCTCAACCGTATTTACAGTATTTACAGTGGAATGTTGAACATACTGAATACAAAAAGTAGATTAGGATGGAATGAGGTTACAGTCAGTATTACAAAATAGGAACTCATAACACCCCGACAACATGAAGACAATGTTTACATCTACCAGTACACAGAATCCAATCTGAAAGGTTTCTCTTTCTCCAACATGTTCCGAGAAGCGAAGTGTGGCAGTGGTTTCATAACGGATGCCGAAAAAAAGGTAACCTTAAACTTGTGCTTTAAAAAAGGGAGTTGCTTTGGGCCAAAGTTGCTTTTTTTTAAATTTAAATCTCTTCTCACTCGACTATTGTTTCAATTGTTGTGCTTAGAGAAGTCCGCGATGTGCGACTAAGTTGCAAAAGTTTGATCTCTTTAGGACTTCCAGTATTGACTGGGGGAAAAAAGTGCTGTGTCGCCATTAAGCCATCATTACACTTTAAAATGGTAATGAATGCAGCTTTTAAGAGATCAATTGATGTGTTCAGACACCTTGTTAGTATTGTGCTGGGGCTCAAGTTGGAACAGCATCCTCCCTCTATACTAACTACAAGTCACTGCAAGTAAAGAACCATCATCATCGGTTTGCAGTCCATGTCATATTTCAACATGATGTTATTCTACGGCATGGATAACTTAAAGGATGGAGCAGCAACTGTTCAGACTACCTCACGTCTCCTGACTTTGATAGTAGGGATGCACCGATCGGACTTTTACAGGCCTGGTACCGATACCTGGGCTTTGGGTATCGGTGAGTACCGATTCGATTTAATTAATAAGCTGTATGCCTCACTGTGTGGAAGTGACTGAAATCATTCTGTTGTGTGTAAGGCAACGTCCGGCTGGACTTAAACATTGCTTTCTTAACTTTGTGAAACAAAATCTAACATAAATACATAAATATAAATTTACTGAATTGTTATTTATTATTAAAATAATAGATGGTGCACCAGCAACGTGGCAAAAAAAAATCTTCTAAATCAACAGGAATTACAATTTAAGAGTTTTAATGCAGCAACAAATTGGTCAAAACTCAAACAGGAATTAAAATCCACCATATAATGTATATAAACATAGAATTGAATACAATAGATCGGCCCCGTTGTCACCGATATTTGATCCAGGTATTTGAGTCAGTATCGGCCCGATATCTGATCCGGTATCGGTGCATCCCTAGTTGATAGGCACTGAATGCAAGAAGAAAATACAAAAAAAGGTTGCTGTGATATGCAAACTATGTGGAACTGCAAAGCTACAGCAAAGCAATTCACCTCCAGGTGAACAATAAAACTAAAAGGCAATAAAACTGTGATTTGTTTTTGCACTTTGAAAGTAGCAACCTCGCGACTGTCATTGACTTTTTCCTGCTCTGACACTTCCTGTTGCATGTTGTCAAACTGTAGATACACTGAACAGAAACAGAAATAAGGCTGCAGAAAAATTAATCCGAACTAAACTAAAATCAACAGAAAAAATGAAACCGAACTAAAATCAACAGACTTTTATAATAAGAACATGATTTCCCCCACTTTGTAATGTTAATTTGGGTTGAAAATACAATAGAAATTGAGGCTCATGATTAACATGCTCATCTAAAAACATACAGTAGACAAGCATGGGACTGTAAAACATTCACATCTCCAGCTGACAGAGAGATCTGCTCTCAGAGAGATGCTATTTTTTTTTTTTACCTTTATTTATATATATATAATATTTATATACTTTTTTTTTGTGTAACTGCAATATTGTTCCTGGGTACTGCGCGCCCATACCTCTGTCAATACCGACGACACTGACAAAAGTGTCGTCTTTTGAGCTGCAAATGAGGACAAACGCACTGGAATCGATACAGAAAAAATAGCAACGCACGCACATCCACTCCCAACACAAAAAACATGCATAAAATAAGGCTTAATATAGTATTTATATTGTTCAGAGCCAGTCAGATGTGTCCACGGATTTGCTCCTTCGCTATCCGATATTTTCGCTTTTTTTTTTTCATTTGAAGCATTTTGCTGATTGTGTCATGAAACTCGATGCTGAGGAACGAGCATCCACTGGCACTTCTTAACAGTGATTTAAAAAAAAGCCAGATATATATTATAATGCCTTCTGACAGCCCTATTGGCAGATCCAGATGCCAACATTAAGACAACCATTCATTCCGTTAAAATCCCCCTACTGAAATTCATTTTAGAAGGAAACAAAGAGATGGAAAAACAACCTAATGAAAGCAGCAGGTGACTTATTATACTCCAGCATGGCCACCGTCATATTTTTAATTCCCTTTACATGTTCAAATGTTTTTTCTCAGTAGACGCTAATACAAAGCATCTGTTGACATTTCCCTCCTATATGCGTGTCCTTTGTGTGTCCATGGACGACTCCTCATAGAAATGCTGTTGGTGTAAGCGGGGGTCGGGGGGGGGGGGGGGAGG
>CAKALU010000827.1:0-24047 GCA_916700995.1 Hozukius guyotensis
TATATATTTCAGGACTACTTTGAATAAGCCAAACAAAATAAGCCAGAAATACAGACCATTCCTATCTTGTGCAAAATTATTTTTAATATTTTCTGGAACTTACTTAAGTACATTCCTATTTGATATTTTAAAGTTCTTGTGGCATTTCATTTCATACCTGTATATTAAATACACTGGGTAACATGCTAATCCTTTTGAGCTGTAAGAAGCGTATTGCTCTTTATCCCCTCGACAGTTTGAGTAAATGCCACTATCCAAAGTTCAGTAGAAATGTATTTTTAAAAGCATTTTCTTTTTTTTTGCACAACTTTCTCCCCAGGGGAGCGTGTTTCTCCTGAAGTCTGGCAGAATTTCTGGTGAAGTGCTCTTTCAGAGATTCTTTATTAGAAAGTTCACTGAAGAAGAAGACAGCATAGATGGGAGAGAGGGGGTGTTAGAGGCTTTCAAGGTTCCTGACAGATTTTAAACTCACAATATGGCCGGAGCCTTTGACCAAATCAGTCGATAAATTGCTCTTTGGGAGAATTTGGCCCTGCTTCTTTTGGTCTGAGCTCTTTGATACTTAACTTTACAGCATCCCCTCCATTTAAAAGAAACTGCAAGTACTACCAAACTGTTTACAAGCTATCTATCTGATCAAGTGGTTTATTTCTCGCTGCCAAGACAGATGACCTCAGACGTATTAATGTCAAAATGCTCAGTGCTAACAGAGCATGAAAGCCGTACTTCTCCAGCCGTTGTGATCTTTCTGAGCTTGGTATCCTGGCCGGTATCCCTGATCTTCAAAACGTCCGTGGCATAACAGTTTGTTTTTCTTTCTTTTACAAGGCAGCGCTTGAGTGCTGTGAACCCATGAGGGAGGCAGGCAGTGTGTGTGCTCTTAGCCCACGAGGAGCACTTGGACAGAGATGTTGCATTAGCAGGCTGTTACCTCGCCTCTTCAGAGTCTAATGTGAGGTCAGCAGCCAGACTTTAAAGAGGTTGGGGACAAGACAAAATACACTGAGGACCCAGGAAAAAGGTCACACTTGCGAGAGGATTGCAGGGGCAGAAAGCCAGGGCTTTTTACAAGCTGGCAGTCGTGATCGCAAAGATGTGGCTTAATAGCTGCTGGGGCCACAGCGACAACATGGATGTCCTTATTAGAGGTTGGTCTGGAGTTAGAGCACAAGTCCTCTCCACAGTCCGGTATATAGTGTTTATGGATGCAGCTCCCTGAGGAGTGTATCCCGGTCGGTCTCGTCACAAACTTCAACCACTTGCAGTACATTTTCTGTAATGGTTTTGTGGTCTTAAAAGGTATCCGCATGCTTCTCATATATCTTTTTTCTCAACAGCTGCTGTCAGTGGGTTGACTGATAAATGTAATTTTGCTTTCTCAGTTTGACAAAGCCACTTAAGAGTCTTGGCCAAGGCAAAACAACAGGCTGATAGGGTGTCTCGTTCTTGCATTTTCTTCTTGAATCAGGTGAGGAGCAATGACCACAGCATCCCATGTCAACATTTGGCCTAGTTAGAGTCCAACAAATTCTTTTCTGTACTTTCAATGTTTGGACTATTGGCTTAAGATCAGTTGTCTCATGTTACTTTGAAAACTGATGTATTGTAGTGCCAATATCGTTTTTTATATCCGGTATATACCTGCATTTAATGATATTTAACCTAATTCATCCCATTTTTTCCCCATTGATTCATATTTTACTATAATATTCACTTACAGGTGAGTGTAAAGTGTGTATAAACACACACACACACAGTCAATCATCCGCTTAGTGATCAATTTAACCCGGACAGACATGGTATGTAAGGGATAATGTGCCGCGAGCCAGTCATTGTTGTTAAATAAACCCCAACAGGGTGATGCCGGGGTCTTGCATCACCCTCAAGGGGATCATTTTTACACAAAAATGGTCCACCAGAGTCTGAAATCAGAACTGTGTCCATACCAACGGTCTGCTATAAAGAAATAAGAGACCATAGAATGCCACGATTGACCAATCAGAATTGAGTATTCAACAATGCCCCGTTATAAAAGATATACATTATTGTTTTGCATTCTAACTGTTGACACCTGTGACTGATTCATTGTTTTATGAAGACTCACATGGTTACCTTGGGTTATAGCCAGTGGCTTTTCAGTTTGGTCACCTGTTGGACACTGACATCTTCCTGAGATACAGATATATAAACACATGATTGTTTAAATGTATATCCATCTCTCTATACTTATGTAATGTTTGGTGCCACGAAGATCCAATTGATCGAAATGTTGCACAGCAAAAGTTTTTGTTTTTTTAATAACAGAATAAGAATAATTGTGGGAGCAAAGCACAGTGTGCGGATTCTACTTTGTGCTATGTTCATCCTTGTCAACCTACTATTGTTTAAATGTTTTGTCTATTATTATTATTATTAAGTTACTTGTGTTTTCCATGACATACATGTTGTCTAGCCTGTGTATTTCTGTGATGTTTCTTAAATCACAATATCAAATGCTGTCCCAGGTGTTAGATTGTCTGTGTTCATCAGACAACCATAACATACCAGCACCCTTGTGTACTCTACACAGACTTTTGTCTAAACCTGAACTGAACCTGCGACATGAGCTGCAGTCTTTTAAAAAGCCATCTCTCCACAGACACTTTTTCGTATGAAATAAGTCACAGCAGACTTCCAGCTTTCATCTGGTGGTTTTTTTATTTGCAGTTCTTTACATTTTAGAAAAAGAATCCAAGGATTTTGCCTCCTGTGTGTTTCCGTCTGGCCTCTTCGTGGTCCATGATGCCAGCTGAGGTGGTCAACACAATGTATCTGTGAAAACAAAAATCAGCATGTCAGCATGAAGCTCAAATGAATCCATCACACTGCAAGCGCTCAAGATAAAGACAAGCGGTTTGTGATACATGATCAACATCTTTCACACAGATCGCTTTAGTCATCATACAGAAACTGGTACTAACTATGGATTTGCTAATAACACATGTATCAGCTATCAAAAAAAAGAAAAAAAAGGCAAGCAAACAATTTAAAAATCGTTTTGATTGTCTTGACTCCAATCTAGTTTGTTTAAAAGGAGCAAAATAAAGAGGCCTCCCAAAACACATCTACATTACACCTGTAAAACTTCAAAAAGCCAGAGTACCTTCATATCCAACCATCTGATTAAACCCTAATCCATTTATTAAGTTAGCCAAAGTAATAACTGCTATAAAAACCCATTTTATGACCTCCTATTTCACATTGTGTATTGTAGACGTGTACAAGTGGGGCGATTCTCCGAGTCTGCAGTACACGGTAGGTAGTATACTACTGTATGACTGCTTTCAGTGCATCTCAGACGGCAACTGTCACATTCAAGTATAGTGGAACCAGACAAATGAAAAACAAAACCGATAATTGTTGAAGTAAGACAATATGCATCATGCAACCAATCACTGCATTGATGACCATCTACAGGCGACTGAGTCAATGAACAAATTTTGGAGAAAAGAAATGTTTTCTTTTACAACCATGCTACTTTGCTTGACAGAACATTTGAAAATCATTAAATCTAAGCATGATACCAGCTTTACAGATGCCCTGTAATAATCAATGTCAGCTTCAGTCAAGCTCATGACCTTTACATGCCACTCCCTGTTGTCTGCTACTTCCTCTGATTAAACAGATATCAGATTTTCACTCCACAATTATCTAGGGGTGTCACGATTCTCCAAATCCACGATTAAATTTCACTTTCGCTTTTAAGGTCACGATTCAATTAGATTTTAACACGCCATTGTTACTGTGGAGTCTTGAATCATAAAGATCAACATGTCATTGGATTTATGCCCTGACAGCTGTCATTTACACTTTCAAATTTCTCTTTAAAAAGAGAACTGAACTCCCATTTTTTTTAGAAAGTGTTTCAAAAATTAGACTACAACAGTCTATAATATAAAAAGCTGCATCTTTTCAATCAGTATCTGTGACTAAACTCTGTACATAATGATTACAAAAACAAATCCATCTGCACCGCATTACAAGTGTGCTATAAGCTACAAAAAAATAATCCGGTTTTATTGTTATTTATTGTTGCCCTTGTTTATCTCCTTTTCTCTCTCTGTGCTGATCGCTGTGTCATTGAGAGCGGAGGCGGAGTCTGTGTGCGCTGAGAGGCGGCACTCAGCAGTCCCACAAGCATGTTGCTACCAATATCAGTTATTCTGGCAGCATTAATAAATGCAGAGAACATAGTTGCTGTAATAGTGAGGACTTGCAAAAGAAACACCCACTTTCAAAAAGTACCATCTATTGACCATAGTTGTCCACACATAGTAGCTCCACACTATCCCACAAAGTTTCTACAGCTCAGCTACACCACATTTTCTCTTTACATAAACACTTCAGTGTTTTTAAGAATTAATGGCAGCCTGTCATCAAAATTAGTAAATGGAATTAGTCAAATTAGCATATAAGATCTAACTAATATAAAAAAGCCTTTCCATATTGCAGCCACAACACATACATAAAAGCAATGTAAGAACACCAGTCCCTCTCTCCACACAAATTAACTATTCTCTTCATGACAAAGAAAAACATGGCTTATTTGAGGCTTTATCTAATTCTGTATCTGCAGCGCATTAATCCCTACCTGTAGATACAGAATGATAGGCATACGATATGCTCTGCTTCTGAGAAATTCCTCCCATCATTCATACCTACTTCCAGCCTCAACCACTGATCAAAATACTTAGCATAACTTGTGTTCAAGACACCGTTGACCACTATGGAAGAGGCAAGTAATTTTGTTCAGTACTCTAAGCACTTAAAGGGCGGGTCCATCTGTGTTCCTTTCAGTTTTTTACAAATACTTCACTTTGAGTGGAAAAAACAATCTTTCAATTAAGAGCTGATAATCAGGGAATTGAGACATATGTTATACTGTTCTTCTTTTTAGTATAGTTCTGGTAAAGCTTATGCTCCAATTTATGTTGATGACTTTAGTCTATAATTACATCATATTTATATGAAAATAACAAAGCTGCATTTTTTGTTTGCACTTATTACTGTAGAAGACCTATTCTTTCAAATAAGATTTGACAATGAAGAAGTGTTTATGTTCCTTATGTAAGCCATACTTTTGTTAAGGCAAACATTTGTTAACTTATTTTCGGCAAATAAATGAAAAGCATGTTGAATTCAGAACATGACCCCCTCGCTGTACCATAAATGTACCGAACCGAAAACCGTGACCCCAAAACCGTGATATGAACCGAACCGTGAATTTTGTGAACCGTTCCACCCCTAGTATATATATTGTTCATGTAGCAGTAGTATCATGCAGAAACCTACGTCAGGTCACGTGGGGAAAAGTTTTTAGAAGGGCTTGGGAAAATAGCACTAAAACATACATACTTTGACCAAATTAATGTTCGGATTTAAATACATAAGTAACACCAATATGAATCTACAGAATGATATAAAAACCTCAAAACTAATGGACCTGCCCTTTAACTTTTGTTATATCACAAATTGTTTCAAATATACAGCATATTGGCATTCTGAGTCATTTACAACACTACCTTCAATCTCTTGAATGAAAAACCAAATAAACTATTTTTCAAACACACAGGACAAACAAGCAAAAGCAAGCCTCACAGCAGGCAAGTTGAGCATGAAACCACACCACTGCAGTAACTATGATCAAGAGCAAAACTGGAAACCATTGGGTCTTAATTGTCCTTTCCAGTGGGTTCAGCACTACATCACTGCCACCGTTCAGTTTAAAAAGTTAGTACATGTGATTCTCACCCAAACTGTCTTGAGGGCAGCAGGTTGTTCTGCCACTTCTCCAGATCCTTGAGTTGGAGATCAAAACGTGGACTGATCACACCACACTGAAAAGATAAAAAAAACACTGGTTAATACTCCACATTAACACATAAAGTTGCAAGCAGTAACTAAAGCTACAGGTCAAACACTGTAAGATGCACCACTCTTTAGAGTAATGAGTTCTTTTAGGGGTGTGAATCTTTTGTTACCTAAAATAAATTTCAATTCTACGATTCAATTCAAAATCTAGTCGATTACAAACGCTTCCTGATTCAAAAGCGCTTCAATACGTGGGGGTGCAAATTTCAGGGTCTCCTCCGGTACGCTGTGCGCTAATACATACAAGACAATGCATGACAGCAAAGTGTGTATAAGATTATGGAGTTTTTATATTTTAAAGAGTTTCCATAATTCGAATATATAGTCCAGTTAGGGCTGGGCAATATGGAGAAAATTAAATATCATGATATTTTTTGACAAAATACCTTGATATTGCGACAATATTGTATGGTTGATCACAATTTTTTACACAATGAGATTATTGATAAATAATCATTAGTAATGTCGATATAACGACGGTAAAGGTAAATAATAGAACAGCAAGAACATCTGGTAAGTTGAGAAAATTACATCACTTTACTGTGATGCAGCCTTGAGAATCAGGAAAAGACTACACTTATGCCATATTACGATATTAAAAATCTAAGATGATATCTAGTCTCATCACAATGTTGATATAATAGATATACTGCCCAGCCCTAATTCCAATTTAAACTATTTGTTGACAGTCCTATTGTGTCAGATTACTGTCCATCAGTAACAATATCTAGGTTCTTTTGTAGAAAAAAAAAAGTTTAAAAATTGTTTTTTTGGAAGTTGTTAATCCATTCAAAATCTTGATTCTTACACAAAACCATTTTCCCCCACCCCTACTGCTTAGAAAACAATTTCTCTGGAGGCTCGTTTAAATCATTTGGAAGAGCAGACCAGTGGGAACTGTTGCAAACAGCTGCAACAGATCCTTTACAAATCAAAATTTCTAGTGTAATTCATGTTAACACTAATGCTAAGACAGCTAATTTAAACATAGTTAGCATTTATCTGAACTTGTCCTACATGCAGTGGTGTAATGGTAGATGTAGAGCTGGGTCAACTGAGAGACTTTACCTTGTTCAGCCTGCCTGTGAGATTGACGACAATTTTTCCGGCTCGGTGGTCATCAATGATCTCAAACTCACCAATGTAACCTGGAGGTACAAATGACAGATCATTAAATAAAACACTCACTTCAAACTATTACCTTTTTAACCTGATGAGCTTGGTGTCTCGGATTTGATCCGACTGAGAGACCAAGCTCCACGGTTATTACCACTCTTCAGCTAGATGCTGACCATACTTTCTACCAAATATACACTCTTTTGTAACTTGCATTTCCATTCAGCTTTACGACAGAACATATATCGATTCGACCAAAGCGCTGCCACTGTCACATGGCCAAATTATTAGCTTAGTGTGTCATTATTAAAACATCACTCACACACAAACCGAGCACTAACAGACACTCACCGTGCTTCATCATGACGGTTAGGAAGCGCACAATAACCTTGGAGCAGGGCCTGAGGAGGACCTGGCGTTTCCCACGCTTCTCAGCATTGTTGATGCATTTCAGAGCATCCGCGAGAACGTTCATGCGCACCATGATGCCTGCACACACATAAAGAGAACAATTTAGTGTTTAAAGTGACATTTGAGCTTGAAATAACAGAAATTAGGCTGTGGCTCAGAGGGTAGAGCAGGTTCCAATCGGAAGGTCGGTGGTTCGATCCCCGGCTGCTCCGGGTCACATGTCGATGTGTCCTTGAGCAAGACACTTAACCCCAAATTGCGCCCGAAGGAATAGCCATCGGTGTGTGAATGAGTATTTAGATTAGATCCTGATGGGCAAAGTTGGCACCTTAGCAGCCTCTGACATCAGTGTGTGAATGTGTATGTGAATGGGTGAATGCTGACATGTAGTGTAAAGCGCTTTGAGTGGTCGGAAGACTAGAAAAGCGCTGTATAAATGCGAGTCCATTTACCATTTAAGCTGTGCCTAATTTCCCCATCCCACTGTGGGACTGTTTTTCAGTGCCCCCAAACAACCTCATTACAGTCAACGCCTAACAGACTATAGAGAGGAGACCTAGGCTGTAGTTTCACATCAGCAATGTCCCTCGTTCATTTGAAGAGCCATTACATTCAGCTTTTAACTAGGGTCATACTCTGAATGGACACAAATGTTAACCTCACCTGCCCACACATTGAAAATGGAAGGTTCAAGAGGTGAAGCACATTAAGGCTAACACCATGTCCAGATAGCAAAGTCTGGCTAACCCTAGTTATGATGCGACGCATACACTTCCTATGAGCAGGTATTACTACTTTGCTAACATTAACAAGTTTCATTGGGTAAAAACTTTGGATATCAGCCGATTTTTACACGCAGCAGGTAAGCATGATGCCTGCAGACACATACAAGAGAACCATTAAGTGTTTATAAAGTGACATGTGAGCTTGAAATACCAGAAATTAAGCTGTGCCACTGAGGGACTGTTTTTCAGTGCCCCCAATCAACCTCATTACAGTCAACGCCTGACAGACTGTAGAGAGGAGACCTAGGCTGTAGTTTCACATCACCAATGTCCATCATTCATTTGATGAGCCATTACACTTGGCTTTTAAGTAGGATCATACTCTGAATGGACACAAATGTAAACCTCGCCTGCCCACACATTGGAAATGTAAGGTTCAAGAAGTGAAGCACATAAAAGGCCAACACTTTGTTCAGTTAGCTAAGTCTAACCTAACCCTAGTTACACTTCCTATGAGCAGGTATTAGCATCTTGGCTAACATTAACAAGTTACATTGGGTATATACTTTGGATATCAGCCGATTTTTACACGCAGCAGGTAAGCTAACGAAGCATTAGCTTGAGGGAGACTGAATAAGTGAAACGTAGAGACTCCCACCACAGCATGGTCCTTCACAAGCGTTCAGAGTAGCTACCTAGCCTAGCTTAGCCTACTACATGGACAAAGTGGCTGAGCAGAGCATCTCCCAACACCTGCAGACACAATGGTCAACGCTGTGTCACCCATATACCATATTAATACCCACGTATATCACCGGACAGCGTTCAGGAGGTATTTGTTTGGAGTAAAAAGACACTTCTGTGGTGTAAAAGCTAGCCGTTGTCAAGGCGCCGTGAACGCACCTTGACTACCAGGGCCGAGGAGAGGCAGAGCTCGATGTGTAACTTTGTAGACTAACTGTGTTTAACTCGCCTCACCAATCGAGGCGATAATCACCTCAAATCATTAATATGTGTTTTTGCTTCAAAATGATCACATAAATGAAACATTTAACGTTCAGATGCTTTAGATACTTAGAAGATTGAAGGTGACGAGAGTAAAAAGGCATCTTACCGGTTCTGCAATATGGCGGAAAGAGGAAGTGGAGAAAAACGACAATGCATTATGGGAAAAAATCCAAGAGTTTATCAAGCAGAGATGACCCACCACCACCATAGACACACAACCACCACGAAATCACTGTATTTTATGTTTTATGATATATATTGTGCCAATATAAAACTACAGACACAGAGAGTATTTGCACATTTACCAAGTTTTTCAGTAATGTGGCTTAAATTCGTTCAGCCAGAGCTTATATGACCTGATTACTTTGATTTATTCTGAAAGGTTTTATTGCATATTATTTGAATACATTTACAACATGCCTTTATATCTAAAAAGGAGCTTTCCGAATAGACTGTAGGACAAATTATTATTATTAACTGTATAATAACGTTTGCAATAATTCAACTGTGCAATATTCTTGTCATTAATAATGCATTTATACTGTACATTTCAAGAAATATTCTTATTTAATTCTTATTTAAACCATTCTGGCATTTATATTTAACACACTAAATCGATCCTTCTTCACAGCATTTTGTATTTAATTATAATAATTTTGTATTTACTTATTTATTTACTTATTTGCACTGTGTTATATATTGTACGTCTTAATGCAAATTTGTAAATTTTTCATAATTCTTATATTCTCATTTCTTATTTTTTTATTTTATTGCTTATATTTCTTTACATATATTGTGTTTATACTGTAGCATTGTGTACAATATTGTAGCATTATGTACATAATTTACATGTTACCTACTACTTTATTTCTATTTTCTTACATTTCTTTATGTTTATACAAGAGAAACTTTAATGCCCCTAATTTCCCCCCAGGGATCAAAAAAGTATTTCTGATTCTGATTATAAAAATCTTAATTTTGCAAACTGGGGTCACTATCAAATACGTGCAGGATCTTTGGTAAATATAGGCTATGTCAAATTTAAAGCAGCGCCACCCAGTGCTTAGGATGAATAATTGCATGCATACATATCTATCCATTCTCATGCATTTGGCTTGGCCATAACTGTTTGGTTAATTTGTAAGAAACCAAAAGAAAAGAAAATATGTTTAGCGCCAACTATATACATAATGTATTTTTACAATCATATTTAAGTTTTCTTACCAGACCAGAGTATATACATAACCTACTGAGTGCAATCAAATATGTGTTGATGTCCCACATTAAATGAGTTTTCAGCACAATAAACAACAAAGCCTAAGTTTCTTGATTTATGCACAACACATTTTCAGATTCAAGATGGGGAGGATATGACCATGTGATTTGGCAGAAAAAGATGATTTGTTAGGACATAATCATTGTCAAAAAGCACAAATGTCCTGGCGGGTCAGAAAACAGAAGAGGCCGAGCATTATCATAGGTTCAAGTCAGTCTTCAATATTTGTAGCATGTCACATCCCCACTCCCCTGTCATTTCTGCTGGTTTCAGATTTGATAGCAGGCTTAAAGGGCTTGATGCTCCGATGCACAATGTGCAATCTTTTAAAAATGTTTTTCTCCTGAGCAGTGGTATTTACTGAACATACCCTTTGAAGAGAAGGTGCATATCTTACTGGACACTGAGATTAACATACAAATCTAAGAATTCGAGGTGTAGAATAAAAAATGCCAAGATCAAGAAGGTATCATGTTTGTTTCATTCAAAAGTTCCATTGACACAAGCTAAGAAAAATCTAATCTTCTTATCCTGTTCAAGATAACACCCAACACCCAGAGTTTCTATTGTTAGATTATGTCACTTTATTTATACCTAGCAGTTGGTGTTGAGTCATTAAAATGTCCTCTTTAATCCACATTAAATTATTTAACATATTGAGGAAGTATTGAGATGAGGGCTGTCAAAGTTAACGCAAATTTGTTTTAACTTCTTTAACGTATTACTGCAATCGATCTTTCGGAGGTTGTAGAGGGCTCAGTTTTAAAGCTAGAGTGAAGATACTGGTATCATATGAAACTAGAAAAAGCTCAAATAACACTTGAAACTTACGCACAATTTTGGCGAGGAAAAACTGTCATGGCCATTTTCAAAGGGGTCCCTTGACCTCTAACCTCAAGATATGTGAATGAAAATGGGTTCTATGGGTACCCACGAGTCTCCCCTTTAAAGACATGCCCACTTTATGATAATCACATGCAGTTTGGGGCAAGTCATAGTCAAGTCAGCACACTGACACACTGACAGCTGTTGTTGCCTGTTGGGCTGCAGTTTGCAATGTTATGATTTGAGCATATTTTTATGCAAAATGCAGTACCTGTGAGGGTTTCTGGACAATATTTATCATTTTTTTTGTGTTTTTAATTGATTTCCAATTTTAAATATATGCATTCATTTGCAGCAAGCATATTTGTCCACTCCTGTGTTGATAAGAGTTTTAAATACTTGACAAATATCGCTTTAAGGTACATTTTGAACAGATAAAAAATTTATGATTAATCACGATTAACTATGGACAATTATGCGATTAATGGCTTTTAAATATTTTAATAGATTGACAGTCCTAATTGAGATATAAATGCTCTTCAGACAGATTGAGTATTTAGGTCCCTGTGGCTCCTCAAATAATTATAATTGCCCTATTAGAAACTCTGTGCTGCTATTTCAGTCTGACAAGAGAACTAGAACGGTGGTAGAGACAAAGGACATGCCTCATGCATCTTCTCATTGCACCTTCTCACATATAGATTATGATTATGTTACGATAAAGATGTCAATAGAGAACAAACAAACAGAATTGGATGAACCACAAACTCATGTTGTCAGAGCAAATTCATATCTTTATTCCTTGTTTCAACATAAGCAACAACTCAGTCTGATGCTTGTTAACAGCAGGTACAATTCTTGTCAAATCCTTATCGCTTGACACAGTTATTACAGATGAAAATAAAACATACAGTTACAGTAACATCTGTAAATGCCTTGCAATGACATTGTGAAAGAAGCACAAGTTTTTAAATGTTGACAACAATTAAGGATTGCAATACATATTCTGTATTATGTCCATATATGTCACTATTATCCTGACAGCTGAGTGGTGAATAACCACAGCGTTGTTGTTGTTTTTTAGGGAAGCTTCTCTATTTATTACAGACTTCACATGTCAAATAAGTAAACTCCTGCTGGCCTTCACAGAAAAATATTAATAACTAATCACACATGCATGTGTCTTACATGCACATAAAATATGTATATATATATATTATGTAATACATATATAAGTTAGCATAGCTTCAGGAGCTGGAGACTTAAACTAAGTCACTAAAATCACAATCAGTGTCTTTGGAACTGTGTGTGCAAAAAATGATTGTGTGAGTACAGTTTTTTTTCAGAGTATGTATTTTTTTATTATGTAAGAATCCAATATTCAAAAGTTGGCACATCATGAATAATTGCTATTATATGAAAACACTGTTAGGTAGAAAGAGCATGAATAAATCTTTCTTTAATTCAAACGCTAACAACTACAGTATATGGTGTGCAAATATTTCTTTTTTTATGAGTCCCGTCAAAGCAACATGTTTATGTCTCTGACATTTTGTGGGAGCCTATATTCGATAAAAGTATTCAACTCTGCTGCTGTGCTCTGAAGTGATCAGGATGAAAGTGTGTTGTAGGAGGTACAGTATGTCCTGATAAAACTCAAAGCTATTCAGCCAGTACAAATGAAACACCTTTGATTTAGACCCGAAGCCTTTTCCTCTAGTGTCCAGTAGAGGGACAGCCAAACCACTCGGACACAGTGACATATACCACCGGTCAAGTCACCAATTTAACAGACACATGAAGCATAATGGAATGCTGAGCAGCACAGGACGTAGTAACCCGATTTCTGTACTATTTCTATGGTTACATTAACATTTCAACACCTTCTTTCCTCTTGTAAGCCCTTGCATGGCTACCTCTCAAGCTGCTATTCATTTTTACACTTAGCCACCATCGCTGACCATGCTGGCCAGAGAATCTGCATCTCCCTGGGGATCCAGGCCCAGCCTCTGGAGGTCAAGGCCCATGGCTACCAGCATCTGGATTAGGGTGAGCTCCTGCTGGGTGGCCTGGTCCACCAAGGCTGGGCAGGTGGGGTTGCACTGGGGCCACTGGCAGGTGTCCACCAGGTGGAAAGGGCAGCCTCTGGCTGGGGTTTTGTTGTTGCGGGTTGCCTCCAGACTCCTGTCCCAGCAGTGCAGGGCCCGTGGTAGAGAAGTGCCTCTAACTTGAAAACTCAGCCAGTTGCTGGAAGAACAAGACAGGGAAGTTGGGGATTAGAGATAAATGGAGGCAAAGAACAGAAAGTGAAGGAAAAGGTTGGCAGAAACCAAAGGAAAGACCAGGAAAGTGTCATCAGTGATGTCAAGGTCTGATCACAAGATTTGCAATAGAGAGGCAAAGTCGCGCCCCTTCCGGTGGACCCCAGGGGACCTTATTACTGAAGAAATAGGAACGATAGTCAACGTCGAGAGTCAAATATTTTTTTTTGATCACATTTGAATTGCGCCATGGATCACACATATGATGTTTGTCAATTTAAAAGTTAATTTTGAAAGTCAAGAAAGTCTCAGGTTGTCGTAGCATCATTTAGTTTTGTGTGAAACCGCTCAGTGAACTACAACTCTCGTCTCGCACAATATACGTCAACAACACTAGTTAGATAGCTAACTTAGCTATGTTCCACGCACAAATTAACCGTTATCTTACCTGATGTGTTTTATCCAGCGACTCCTGGTCTTTTTATCAGCTGGGAAGCAAAAGAACGAGCAAGACCCGTTGCTTGTGTGAGTACATCCCAGAACGAAACACAGAGGCATAGTAGCTTCAGAGAGAGAGACGCCACTTATGTAACTTTTGGGTGTGTAGTCTTTCTAATAACGTATTTTCACAGTCTGATACTTCAAAAGTTTTATAACAAACTGAGACTTTCTTGACTTGCAAAATTATCTTTTAAATCAACAAACATCATTATGTGTGATTCATGGCGCAATTCAAACGGGATCAAAAAAATATTTGTCCTTCACCGTTGACTACCGATCATATTTTTTCCAAAATAAGGTCCAATGGTGGTCCACTGGAAAGGGCGGGACCTCTCTTTTTGCTTTGGCCACTTTTGGCTCATTATCTTGGTGCAGCAAGTGTTGCATCACAGAACAGCCACTGCAAAATTACCTACAAAGACCTTGAACCTTCAGCTCGTCCCGTAAAGAATCATCACCCTCAATAAATACACCTAACTTAGCCTGACTCTGTAAACCGAGCTAACACTGCACTGACCCATCAATGTCCACCTGTGCAGCAAAATAATGAGTGTGTTCAGGGGGCACCGAGGGGTTAGGGAAAGTGTGAAATGGCATTCGGTGACATGAAGAATGTGGCGTGATGAACGAGTGTACAAAAACAGCAGCATGAGCTCACTAGATAGAGATGACTACTGGTAGAGGCGAGAATAAAGTGAGGGGCGCAAGGCGTGAAAGTGCACTACCGCCACAGGAGTCAAATATCCATTCTGCCGTACCTTTTGGTAATCACTGTGTGGGAGAGGCAGGACGGAGCGAACACACCCCTGAAAAACACACACACAGAACAAAATAGCCATCTCTAGATGTTAGTCCATCTTTCATTTGACCCACCTGATTCATATTAAATTTATTGTTATCACTTTATATATCTCTTCCAAACAGGTTTTTGGAACTTACGTGACATCGCTCAGTGAGTTCTTGAGCTCCGTGCCCAGGTTCTGTATGTACTGCCACTGCTCCTCGGACAGACTCTGTCCTCCCATGTAGATGTTCTCCACTCTCAGCTGCTCTTCATCAAACAGCCACTGCACCACAAATAGAGGGGCTACAGGGAAAACAAAGAGTTCAGTTTTAAAGATCTCTAATCAATATATTTACATTAACAATGGGTCAGATGACTGTGCAGTGTGAAACAGGATGCTCATAGTGACGAACCTACAGAGAATTTGTCACCTGACCGCAGTTCCCCTCAGCTCTATGGAGCTTTATAGCTTGTTTCAGCTCAATGTTTGTGTTTTACTACCTGCAAATGTACTATTTTGATTCAATCTTACGGCAGAAAGCGGCTGCATGCAGCTGTTTTTAGCTTAAAGGCTCTGATAAAGGCGTTTGTATACTACCTGCTACGAACCAAATGGCAGCCAGGCAAAGTTACCAGCTGGGGAACATATCGAACCAAATGGCAGATAATGGCACATAACTAGTCATTATGTGTGGGGTTTCTCACATTTTCAAAATCTGTTAAGATTTGAAAAATCTTTTAGTGTGGGCCAGCCTTAAAGGGACTATTTGTAACTTTCAGAAATGCTTGTTAACAGCGACACCTGTGGCTGTTAAGTCAACGAAATTCAGCGTCGGGTTCGCGCTTGCTCGCTCTAAATAGACATGAACGAGCATCGCTCAAAACAGTGAGGCGACACACGTCAGCTAAAACCACAATATCACTCTATATTTTACCTGCTTGGCAGTAATGTTAGCTGACCAGACGGAGGTCTCTCCATGAATCAATGCTGATCCTAGTGTTGGCTTTTCGAAGCAGGAAAAGCGGGTCGGTGCCTGGGCTGAAGCAGGAAGAGAAACGTTATCGCCTCCCGACTGCGCCCGTAAGAGACGATAACGTTTCTCGTTGCGGACCCCCGTCGAAACCTCTGTTGGTCTGGAGGAGCTGCAGCATTTATTTCTGCACAAACGTCCACTGTACATTCACTAGATATTCTCAGAGCTACTAACTCTCCTGCAGTGTGGAGTGAGCGCGCATGCACATCTAGAGGTGGACCGAGACAGCGAGAACGCGCGCGTTGTGATAGTGAAGGCAAGCAGGCAGCGGAGCGGGGACTTCAGCCACACGCGAGCGCGCATATGCGATCGCGCATGTGTCCGGACCCGGTACATTTATACGCTTAAAAAGTTACAAACAGTCCCTTTAATAGAATAAAAAATGTTTCTAAAATCTTTACCAACCTTACCTTTAAGTCAAATATAAAGCACACTAATCCAATATCATGATAAACTTAGGAGGCACCAGCCAGCACTCACAGGTCAAGGTAGAGTACATTTTGTGGCCAAAGAAGCACTGCCACTCCTCTCCTTTCTTATAGAGCGTCCGACATCTGTCAGGCACAACCCCGTTCCACAACCTGAGAAAACAGAACAAATCGTCAATACACACAAATCTATTGCTTAGTCGCTTTAATACATCACACAGTAAAGCCAAATATAACAGCACTGTGTGGAGAAAGAGAGATCTTTTCGAATTCAGCGTCTGGCCTATGAGTGTGTTTCTTTATAATCAATCTATATAGGCTGACTGAAGAATGCATGACTTTACCTGAGTCCTATCTTGATAGCATCTTCAGGTGAGCAGGAAATAGTCTCGGGGCAGTTGGGTGATCTCGGCTGTTTACTCTCTAGAAACCATCCAGAGTCCACGAGGCCTCGGACCTGAGCCTCTGCACCGAGCTGCTCCAGCTGACTGGCCACCCTGTCGATGTTCAGCAGAACACCTGTTCCCCCAGCACTGCAGGCGAGCCAAGAAAATCAATAAATAGTTTGGCTTTGAGAGCGCCATTTTCGTTAGGGGTATCAAAATGACAGCGCATGCACGCCAGCTATTCACATTCAGACAGTGGATCCTGTTTTAGGGCTTGGGGGAGTCACAACAACCATGTTGCTAACCTGGGAGGAATGTTCACCATTACATTTAATAGACATTATGTCATTGCTCGCAGTTGACTGTAAACATCTTTATTGTTGACAAGAGGATGCACCCAAAATAGGGCTTCTCTTGTTTAATGTTAGGCACGGAGATGGTCCAGATGGTACAGAGGATGCAGGCTCTTGTCCAAAAGCTGAGGTCAGCATCGGAGCGTGAGCGACAAAAACAAACTCACCTCGTGCCAGACAGCATGACAACCTTGGCCAGCTTGATTCCTTTGGGGATGAGGTCTTTGATGACCTCGCGGATGATCAGGGATCCCATGAAGGTGTACTCAGCTGATACACAACAAATACACACACCAAATGATTGTGAGCGCCACACTAAACAGAAAAGAACAACAGAAAAAAAATCTTGAAGGATCAGAAGAAACTTACTTGCATTTGTATTTCTATCCCTCTCTTTTTCCTTGCCTTGTCGTGGCCTTGGAGGAGGCGTCGGGGCAGGCCCGGTGCCACTCCATACATCACTGGAGCAGTACGGGATGAATCTGCAGAAAAGGAGAGGATCACATTTGTTATTCTAAAGGCCATCAAAACAAATCCACCTCTCCTCCATGAAAGTCATCTTTTCTGTCATATATGAGAAATTGGCAGACCTGTATATAAGCTACTGGTCATACTAAACCAAGTAGGGCTGAAGCAGCAAAATTTAACAAGGGTGCATTTTATTGCGTATGACTTTTTAAAGAGAAAGATTGTGTTTTAAAATGTCTTTAAAAGGTAGTCTTGTTTAAAAGCTGCACTAATCAATATATTCATATTAACACTGGATCAAGTGACCACGTGTAATGTGAACTATAGGACACTCAAAATGATAAACCCGAGGCAACTCTGTGGTGCATTTTAGCATCATTTATCTCATTGTTTCTGTTTTGCAGCCTGTGACTTTACTGTTTTGGTTAACTCTCACCATTCTCACCAACATCTTCCAGACAAAACAGGCAGTTGTTTGTTTTTCTGCAAAAAAGCTTTTAGAAGAAAATTCAGTCATCTATGAAGAATTTGTAGAAGAGTTTGTTTAACTCTTTTACTTATTAGAAGTCCCCAAATCTTAATCTTAAAATCCAGTGTGCACTACTCAGCACCAAGTGGCCAAAAAAACAATTAATGCAGCTTTAAGTTAAAAAAAAAACAAAGAAACGAAAACAACGAGACACAACAAAACTGATTTTTGCTGTTTTAAAGGTGCAGTGTGTAGGATTTGGCGGCATCTAGCGGTGAGGTTGCAGATTGCAACCACTGAAACTTCTCCCGTGTGCAAGCGTGCAGGAGAAGAAAACGTGAAAACGCGAATGGTCCTATCTAGAGCCAGTGTTTGGTTTGTCCGTTGTGGGCTACTGTAGAAACATGGCGGCCGACTCCGTGAAGAGGACCCATTCGCTATGTAGATATAAACGGTTCTTTCTAAGCTAACAAAAACATATTGATTCGTATTTTCAGGTGATTATACATATTAAAATTATATTCCATTTCTGCCAATAGATCCCCCTAAATGTTACACACTATTCCCGTAATATTAAAGCCATAAGAAGTCCCTGTCTCACAACCGTTTGCAAATGAGGATTGTCTGCACATGACACCTCCAGTTGCCACAATAAGAAACACAGTGAGGATATACAATTATACTTACATAATGTTTGCATTATGCCAGTGTGGGTTTTCCTCCGCTTGAGAAGACAATATTCCAGTTCCTGTAAATGCAGCAATTAGAGATCAGACAGATGTCCTTTTGTCTCACTAAAGATTACGTAAAAAACAAGCAACGCTACGGGAACACGTATGACGTGCATTTTAAAGCGTGGCCGGCTGACCTACCTCTTTTTGTTTCGGGCCACCCCGATGAGCTCATGAGTCGGGGTATATTTTGGTACCTGGAATCACAGGTCTCTTTGCTGTGGCAGCACCAGCCACCTAAAAATAATAGAGACTAATATTAGACAGTCACATCAGGCACAGCAAGGGGGACCCTTGTTAGCTCATCATAGAGGCCCGCGAGGAATGGAGAGGGAAAGGAATGCACCTGTAGCCTTGTCTGCTAACGAGACTACATATTCACTCAGAGTTGGACAAAAAAGACAAATGATTCCTTTAATTTACAGCACCTGATTTGTTGATTGACTTTCAGCTAGTGCAAAGTGGTTTGATATAGGGGAGAGAATCTGACTTGATTAAATTTGGCAAGACCAATTGATAGACTCCACTGCTCAGAATAATACACTCATAAATCCTACATCCTGTTAAAGAAAGTCCAGGTAAAATGACAAGCTGGAGGACAATCCACATAAATTGCCCCATCCTAAGTCTATCAAAGTGACAGGCAGAAACCAAAAAAGGAGAAAAACAGATGACAGGCAGTGGTGTATTGAAACAAAGTGCTCTCAAAGCCGTAGTTAAGTTTCGATTTCTGCTCAAGCACAGGACGGAACATGCTACATGCTACTTGCAACTACGAGGGAATAAAAACTGGAAAAACTTTTGTTCTTTAAATTCTTTAAATTGTGGAGACCTCATTTTTCTTCAAGTGTTACATAGCCTCCATTTTTAAGGTGCTGTACATGTTAAGAGGAATAAACACCTTAAATCTCAAAATCCTTGCTTTTTCATTAGCAGCATTTACTTGTACTTTTACTTTCAGTACTTAAGTAGCCTACATTTAATATCAGAAAATTACTTTTGATACTTAAGTACAGTAAATGCCACAACACTTTAAAACTATGACTCAAGTAATATTATAATAGGTGACTTTAACTTCTTAATTTTCTGGTTAGATATTTGTACTTTTACTCAAGTGTGGCTTTCAGGTACCTCATCCACCACTGATGACGGGACAAGATGACATCCCCATCAAAATTCCAATGGGGGCGTCGCGCCAAAACAAGCTGACCTTTGGGGACCAAATTAACCAGTTAGGTTTTTAAATACTCACCTTCCAGAAATAACAGCCATCGGCGGCTTCCTCTGAACTCCTTTAGGTAAAACCTGTAGTACCACAAATAAACAGGAATGAGGAGATGGTGGAGATGAAGCAGCCATGTATGGACACACAGATGCTCTGTGTAGCTTCTAAAATCACTGTATTAATCTGAAAACAGACAGCAAAAATGGCAAACATCTCATAATTTCAAGAAAACAAGTGAGACGTCTCACCCAGCTACTGTACCATCATTACATGTAACTTGGGTGTTCTTGAGGAAGTGCAGCCTCATATCATCCGTCTGCTGTCCAGCTGCCCGAGCTCCTGCGGCAGCCTCCTGTCCTGCTTCAGCTGTGCCTCCAGTGCCTCTGGAGCTTCCAGTGTTTCCAGTGCCTCTGGAGCTTCCAGTGCCTCCAGTGTTTCCAGTGCCTCCAGTGCTTCCAGTGGCTCTAGGGCTCCCAGTGCCTCCAGTTCCTCCAGTGGCTCCAGTGGATCCAGTGGCTCCAGTGGCTCTAGAGCTCCCAGTGCCTCCAGTGCCTCCAGTGCCTCCAGTGGCTCCAGTGGCTCTAGAGCTCCCAGTGCTTCCAGTGCTTCCAGTGCCTCCAGTGCTTTCAGGAGTCAGATCAACTGCGGGGGGAGACTGGCCAACATCACCTCCTTGGTTCCCACCAGACTTCTTGGTGGACTTGCCACCAGCTTTAGCATTACGGTTGTTCTGACACCAGATTCCCCCGAGCAAAAGCAAGAAAGCAACCTTGCTCAGTATCTTCATACCTGAGGCAACACAAGAAAAACAGACACTCGCTCATAATTCATTACTTGCGTATGCAAAACATGAAAAAACCCTGTTAGTAGGACCAGATATTCCTCATCCTCTAATCTATTTTTCAATGATTTGTTGTCTAAATTAAATCCATCCCTTTTCAACCTGGAAAGTAACTTACTTCTCTAAGAAGAATCAGCTTTGAAGATAGAGGCGCCCCGGGGGTCAAGCAGATAACCGGCGCTGCAGGAGGAGAGCGTGAGAAGTTCAGAGCGCAGGTGTGAGAGGAGGATGCCAGTCATGAGTAGTGGATGAAGCCTTGACCAGGTTTTGATGAAGCCTGCAAATCAGCTGTGAGCTTTATAGTGCCACCATATGGATCAGATTTCCTCCCATTTTCCCTCGCAGCCTCAGCCAGGCCCTGAGATAAACTGCTGACGACACACGGCGGGGGGAGGTCCTGGACGTCCAGTGGCGAGGAGAAAAGATAACACACGCGTCTCTTCAACATATTTCAAGTCTTTGCACACACCCACCACTTAGCTCTCTCCCATCTGACCATGGCTCGAGAACGAGCTCTCCTTCCCCCTATCGTCTCTCTCCTTCTCCCTCCCACCGTCCACCTCTGATTGCCAGTGTTTTGATTTAAACATCTACATGGTCAGCATAACTGCGTAGCCCCTTTGCGTGGTATGTGACCCCTGAGGTCATTGGAGCACACACCTCAAACACTTTCCGACACGGGAATGAATAGTGCCGTAGGGTTCCCGCATGGTCAACGATTTAGCGGACACTCTCAAGACACAGGTGGTGGACACTGTAGTTGGCTGTGGAACCAAGTCCAAAACTTCCTCAAAAAGTTTTCCGTATTATAAGTAACAATAACAGAAATTTGCCAAATAATAGTTTCTCCATAACAGCCTTCATGTGTTCATCTACAGAACTGTCATAATACAAGAGTCTGATTTAGTTTCCTCTTTTTAAGCCACATAAAAAAAAACTGAAAAACAAATATTTCCAATGACATTTTTTTATTCATAAAAATGATAGAAATAAAAAATATATATATTTGTATTCTTTGATCTCACAGATTATCATTATTCCACTAAAGGAGAAGAAGCCAAAATGAAATTAAATATCAGTGCATAATTGTCAAATACGTTTTTAGTGTCACTGACTGTGTTTAATAAGCCTTTGAGAAAGTACAGTAATGCATTACATAAGACTTTTTATTAACGTTAAACCAGTACATAATGCAAATAAAATAAATGTATGCTGTTCCTGAGATCCAGAGATAGAGATTCCAGCTGAAGGCAGATTGTTGAAGCAGTTCTAGATGGTTCTATGGGGATGTGATAGATATGCCGCAACCTCCACACTTAGGCCCTTAGAGGCTCATCACTGGGGATAAAACATGTCTCTGAATGGTGAGTTGCAATAGGATGTTAACTCAGTAGTTCAGATAGATTAGATACCAGTCAACTATTCTGCAAAAATTAAAGGTTTTGTGCAGTGTGTGATTAAGCGTCTTTACCTATGGTTGTGTCCCTGTCCTGGTCTGCCTTTGCAGACTCCTGGATGACAGGTTAAGTTAGTTTGCCTTTAGTGCAGAGACAGAGTATTTTAAACTGATCTGTGACTGTCCCTCTGCATGACCGGATAAACCCCGGGGCAAAAAAATTGTTGTTGGGCCCCTGTTGACCCCCTCTGTCCATGGCAGTTTCAGGATATCCCCAGATACTCAGAAACCAACCACTACTATAGGGCAGAAATTATTCGTTGCTTAATTGATTAGTCCATTGACAGAAATTAATTGTCAACCATTTTGATTATTGATTAATTTTTTAATTTTTTAAGCAATAACTGCCAAAAATTCACTTCTAAAGCTTCTAAAGCTTCTAAAATGTGAATATTTTCTGGCCACCTTAGTATTCTATGATACTAAACTCAACATTTTTGAGTTTGGTCAAACAACAAAAGCATTTAAAAAATGTTAACTTGGGTTTCAGGGAATAATGATGGGCCTTTTCCCACTATCTTCTGACATTTTATGGACAATCAATTATTAAAGGTGCTATTGATAACATTGATAACATTCAGCCACTAGATGTCGCATTCTCCCTCCCCCGTTCCATTGCATTTACTTCACAACAAGTCGTTGCCAGGCACTTACTGTCACTCTCAGCCATTTATGCGTTTTTTTCTACACTAACTTACGACACAGAGATACCACTTTTTTTTACTATTGGCTCACAAGCCTTGTTAGAAGTGGGAAACAAATTTCAGATATCTTCCACAGAGATAAACAAAACATTCATTTTGGACCAGCCAAATTTTTTAAATGATTAATTCACAATTATAATTTTTTTTTTCAGGAAAAGCCATACTTTTATTCTTCACCTTTCTAAAAGCTTTTTAGAAGTATTTTTTTTTTTTTTAATATTCATCTATATAAAAATGTTATCAATAAGACCTTTAAAAATAATAATTGTCAGACGTATTGATGAAAATAATTGTTGGTTGAAGCCTTATAGTTCTCCTATGATTGATTAATATCACCTTGCCCAAGGTTTTGTGTGTTAATAACTTGACGCACAGAATAAATGGAATAAAACACTTTGCAACAAACTAAAACAATGAAGAAAACTGATTTTGACAAAGGGTCCCTCTAAATGGACTTGCATTTTTATAGCGCCTTTCTATTCTTCAAACCACTCAAAGTGCTTTACACTACATTTCAACATACAGCCATTCACACACTCATTCATACACTGATGGCAGAGGCTGCCATACAAGGTGCCAGGTCTAATCTATATACGCATTCACACACCAATGGCACAGCTTTCAGGATTTGGGGTTCAGTATCTTACCTGAGCCGGGGTTTGAACTGGCATCCTTCTGATGGGTGGGCGACCTGCTCTACCTCTGAGCCAAAGCCGCTCTATGAGACAGTACCATAAGATAGAGGACCCAGCACAGTTGATATTCAACTTCAGTGTTGCAAATTTCTTTATTTAAAAAAAAAAAAAAAGCGATTAATTCTAATTGTGTAAGTGATGTGTATTAAACTTTGGGGTTTTTAGGGGCCTCTTTGTCCGCTTTGCCTGGATGGTAATCCAGCCTTGTGCCCCTAGGATGGCTGTAGGGTGACGTACCGCTGATCGCTGTAGGATCACGAGGCCAAGGGCTCTAAAATTCTCAACAATGAAATGCACACCATCCTGACGTGTCAATCACATCCAATAATGATCGTTTGGAAGGCCAGAGGCTGCTGGGGCTGCAGGGTGGCAGAAGAACTAGTTCAGCACAGAAGAAAAGAAAACCTTCATTACAATAAAAGTAATAAACCCTTCAGTTC